>JARHVA010009044.1:0-50000 GCA_037957365.1 Torreya grandis
TAGTTGAAAATATTTAAACCAATACATTTACTAAGTCTTCTAATCTAGCAATACAAAGAGTTGTAAGTTGATTATACCAATCTATAGTATCACATGAAAAGGTTTTATCTAGTACCTTGGTGGCCATAAAGGTGTTAAATTTAAACCAATCCTTTTATATATCTCCAAAAGTATTCATATGAAAGGTTAGATTAGATGATCCATTATAATTAATAGTGGTAACTATGCCACATATGTAAATGTTTTCAATTTTAGAAACTAAAGGTTCATTTTGTAAGTGTGTAATAGCTTTATTAAGAAGTGGTGGTTATGGTATAAGGTCACCATTGTGAATCTCTAAAGGGGTGAAGGAATTATTATTTTACACCCCCATGGAGTCGATTGAGATGATTTTGTACATGTATGAGATAATTTTGCATTTGAATCATTTGGTTATAATTATTAGTTTTAAAAGTTACCATTTGATTTAAAGTTTTGAATAATAATTGGTTAGTTTTAATGGTATTTTGACTAGTTAAATCATGATGAGATGCATTAATATTATGTGAAACATTAATATTTTGAAATGTACTAGTAGATTAAGATGCACTAGTGGTTTTATGGATATGACTTTTAGTGTGGGTATCTTGAGTAGACCCACTAAATATCATGCCTACCATATTTATTGCAAAGGTTGGCATGGAGGATTAATAAGACACATAAGATCATGTCATTATAGTATAGGGATGCATGAGAGAGGAAAATTATGTGCCATAAGTATTATAATGACTTAACCCAAATATTGTAACAAATATAGTTGAAGGTGAATGGGGTTCTCCAACATGAGGTCCCATCATGAGGTTATAAATGGCTACAGGATACATACCCGAATGTTTAGTGTTTGCATTGATGAATGAAATTATTTCAGCCATATACTCAAGATCAATTTCATCCTATATTATTTGTAGGAATATAAGATTCAAAAAAGTATAATAGGGGCAGTATCATAGTCAGTAGTTCTAGTAGTAATGTGGATATTTCAAAGATTGAGATTATCTATTGCACGATATGGTAGATGCATTGTAGATACTTTATGAATATTAATAAGTGTCATAATATTAGTATGATTTTGATGTGTACCTTTATAAAATTGAGGTTGTATCATAAAATTATTATTTAGATATTAATTGGGGAAATTTAGATCTAAAAGATGAAAATGAATGAGATTAAGTTGGTCAATCTATTTAGATTATCAAAACAATATAGAAATATAAAAATAGATTAATTTGATCTAGTGAAGTCTATTGGAAATCCAAGAAGTTAGAATAGTTTATAAATTGACAAGGTTGATTTGGTTAAATAGAAAAATAGAACAATTTGTAAACTAACTAGGTCGATCTAGTCAATCTCGTTGGCAAAGAAACAAAATAGAACAATCTTTATACTGACTAGGTTAATCTAGTTGGAAAAGTAGGGAAATAGAATAATATGTATTGTGACTAGGTCATGTTGGCCAATCTAGTTCTATAGTCAAATAAAAAACTTAATGGGTCTAAATTTGGATGATTTAGTACTAAATATATAAATTAAGTGAAGCATATAGGAAAATAGAGAGAGTTGGTCGATCTAGTTAAAATACACATCACATAACTTGTATTAAAAATGACTAATACAATCTAGAATAAAACATAAATTAGAAAATATAAAGCAAAAATAATGTAATGTAGATGATAAACAATTATTTGAAAAATAAGACTTGGAAGTTTTTTTGAAAGGTTGTGATTGATAGTGTAGGCTTCCAAATATACTGGCTTGTTTATTGGATAGTGCCAGCCTAATGTTTTAGAGTGCTAAATATGGAATAAATGCCATTCCCATATCCTAATAAACCTAATCTAAAGGGTAAGCTAGAAGTAAATTTTTAGGGATAAATGCTAATTGATGTGCCATACAATTAAATAGATGGATGAAATTATAAGGTTCAATACATAGGGAAATCCTAAGAATTTTGGAAATACTATGAGGTATATAGAAACTATAGATTGTGTTTAGTTATATATTATGGCTATTAGTATCATAGAAATACCCTTAACTAATATATCTATAAATTATAGATAAAGACCATAAACCAAATCTCACATATCCCTTCATGATAGTAAATAAGTAGTTTTAAAACGTCTAGTGTATAGTTTCTAAGGAAAGACAAAATAAATAAACAACCAAATATAAGTAAAAGTGATTGTAATTAATATAAAATAATAGTTAATTTTCTTTACCTATGCTATAAAATTAAAACATAAAGAACAAGATCAAGCAGGTTGATCTAGTTGGGCATACAAGATCGAATGAAGTTGAGTTGATCGACTCAGTCTATTACAAAACATGCTAGAATAAACAAAATCAACCATACTGACTTAGTTTAAGGACAAAAATAGGCATAAAATGAGATTGAGCCATTTGATATAGTTGAATATATGGGTAAACTTTTATATAAATAAAAAAGGAGAAAGATAGTAAAAAATTTAAATTTTAGCTAAAACACGAGAAATGAAATTTTCTTAAAATTTGATAAAATAAAAATATTACGCTGTTTAGAATGAACTTGGAAGCTATAACAAGATTTACCAACTCAATTTAGTATTTTTTTTATGATAATGATGAATTTTTGTTTGATTGGGCCATGTAGGAGAGTTTTTAATCATGTAAAGGTAGAAATCAATGTTATTGAACATAATCAATCTAGCCGATCTAGTATAAATAAATCGATAAAAAATTGGAAAATAAAGCAATATTTTTAGATCAATATAGTTAGATGAAATTATACTATAGAGAAATGAAAAAAATCAAGTAGGTTAAATTAGTTAGGAATAAAAGGTATAAAGAATGACTGGATCGATTAGTTCAATCCAGTTGGTTGAGATTGAAAACCTTGCACATATAAAATATAACTAGATTGACGTGGTTGATGCATTTGAAAAACCTACACATAGATAATATAAATAAATCAATAGGGTTGACCTAGTTGAAAAACTATACATAAAAATAGAACTCGGTCAACATGGTTAACCTAATTGAAAACATATGTACAAAATATAAAATTGGATCAACATGATCAATCAAGTTGATTTTAAATGAAAATTTGAAAAATTGTAAGGGCTCGATTCACATTGAGTTCACCAAAATGAATTTAAAGAATTAAGATGTATCTTAAAATTATCCTTATTAGTGTATTCCAAGATTGAAGAAGGTAATAGTACTAACATAATTCATTGCATAGTTATTTATATCAGGACATAACTGATTCAAATCAACTACTTTACATCCAAGACTTTCCTACAAGACAAGTTTATTTACCTCTAAGATAAAAACTAATTAGTGGATTATACAATGTAGAAATATAAGAATTTCAAGTTATATAAAGGAAAAAACTAAATGCTAATCCTCTTATAAATGAATTGAAGGGGTATTTATACCTAAGGATTAACCATAAACCCTCTATAGAATTTAGCTAACAAGTTTGACCAAATCAATTTTGTTTGGAAAAAAAGATAGTTTTTAGGCCTCAAAATAGGTTAGATAGGCTAAAAATGTTTTGTAACATATGCTCAAGCCCTAGTAAGCTTGACTGGGTTGACATAGTAGGAAAATGAAGAAAAAGGGGTGCATGCTTAGTTAGGGGATATTTTAGAAGGTGAATTACTTATAGGTGTGTATAAGCATGTTTTAATTTTTTAATGACTTAGACAATAGAAACTTGTAGTGGTTTTTGGTATAAGGAAAAATAATCTTAATAATCATGAAGGTTCTACCCACCCCTTTCCCAATTCACCCTTTAAGTCATGCACTCAAAGAGGTTTAAACTCAATAGGTCCCTACAAGAGATAAAATGCCAATAAATGATAAAATTTAAAAATATTGTGTGTATACACCTTCAACCAGGAAACAATATAGTCAACATAAAACATACCCAAATGTGTTATGCAAACTAAAATGATATGCCATTTTGATTTGAATTCTTGAAGAGTTTCATTTTTTAGGGGTGGAGTTGGATTTTTTTGTTAATAGTGTTTAGCTATGATAAATAAGGTGCATGAGATGTGAGGTGTTTTATGGTAAACTCTATTGGGTTTATATCACCCAATTTTTTATTTATTTTTATAATTATAATAAAGATAAGAATTTAAAGAAATAATTTTTTAGTACCCTAGTATATGTTTCCATTTTAAAGTTTTTATTAGTATCCCTATATGCAATATTTTAATTTAATGTGGGGTAAATATGCACATTTTCATTTTTTTTGCTTGCAATTGTTAAGGATCACCTTGTCAAAGTGTTGAGGTTTGGATGCGCTAATTATTATTTTTAATTATTTTGGTGGATAACATTGTACTACATCTTCATAGGTTGTAGATAACATAGTACAATGTTTCTCTCAAAGTAGTTAACATAAAAAACTATGCCTTAACTAATCATTAATTCTTTTAAGAAGTGAATGATATAGTTAACATAATACTCCTTAGTTTTTCAATTATAATTATGTGAATGTGAAGGATGGGTATGTGTATTTTTTCCTTTGGGATTGTAAAAACTTAAAACATTCATTTTTCTTGATAACTAAATCAAGTTAATACTAGAAGGGTCATGGAAAACCATTGACTGTGTTGTTGATTACTTGAACCCCTAATGGTATGGCTATTTCATAATGATTTTAATATATTCATAATGTTTATTTTACTATTTCCAATCAAAATATTGAAACATAGGTGTTGGATAACATTTTAATGTGTTTATCTCAACGTGATGTTTCTATTGACTTAGTATCCAATATATGTCTTTCTTATGGGCTTGTAGAACATCTATTGTGTTTTTTTTTTATAGATCTACCAAATTAATAATAGAAATATTATGGAAATCTATTGAATATAATGAACATGATATTATTTAATGAATTTTGAACACACTTATGTTTGATAAATGTTTTCCTTTTTTGCATAGGATTATCGATAACATATATGTATTACATATAGCCATTTAATATGAACCATCAATTTGTATAATGGTCTACTATTATCTATCTTATCATAGTATATATAATTCACTACATATTTATTATAGGTATAATACCTTTTACATTCTTTAAAATCGTTAGTGACATCGATCTTTATACATAAAGTATAGTAACCAATGAACCATCAGTCTGGATAATGGTATTTTATTGTCCATATTATTAAATTATGTATAATTCCATACATCTTGATTATCTATATAATAATATTTAAATTCTATATATCCTATATAATGGTCTATTATATAATATCCTTTTCTTATCTTGTTATGATAATGGGATATTTCTATTTATTCATTGTTTCCTTTCTTTTATGTATCAAAATTAATTGTTTTAGTTTTTATGTAGTATCCCTAGTGCTTAAGATAATACTTAGTATTTATAATGAACAATGGTATACCATTATATAGAATAATGTCTCATTTATTCCTTTATTAATGTAAAAAATGGACAATAGTGTGAATATACCAACAATAACCCATTATGAATACTAGTACGTCATTGATTTCTTTTGTTGGTGTAGCAAGATGGACAATAATGTGAATAAAACAAGGGTCAAAATTCCAAACATTCAAATCTCATTATAGTAAAAATATATAATACAAAGGCAAAGAGTTTAAATTATTTTATATTTATCATATATGAGAGTGATATATAGAATATAAATGTTGTTATACAGATAATGAATTTATATATAAATAATGATTATACATATTGACTCCTTTTTAAAAAAAATGAATACTTTATATGTGTATACCATTTAAAATAATGTAAATCAGTGAATTTTTAATGCTCATGGTTGGGATAACATCCATTAACAACATGTTTTTGAATTATGGATTCATGTTTATTAAGTAATTTCACACCATTTAAGTATCATGAATGGAAGTCCAAAATGGAAATAGTTTTTTTATCAAAGGGTTTTCATATAATTATAATGGGAAAAAATACCAAACCTAAAATAGAAGAAAATAAAATTAAATGTTTCAACCATTATGATAAAGTCCATGGAATACTATGTATATATAGCTCTCTTGATCTTCTCTTTCACATAGAATTTGATATAATATCTAATGAAGCATGGACCACACTGGAAAATCTCTTTAGGTAATAGGATGTGATGAGATGCCATGCACTCCAGAATGAGCTCATCATTTTGAGCCCAAGTGACTTTGAGACCCCATATGATTTTTTCACCAAGTTTAGTTCTCCAAGGATGTAGTTAAAAAAATGTCAAATAGATAATAAAGATGATCAACTTGTTCTATATATATTTTCCAAACTAGGTACAATCTATTATGTGTTTGTATCCAATTTTCATGACATAAAAGGTTCTCTTCTACATGAATGTGCCTTATTTAGATACTTTTATTATCAACATGATTTGGGAGAAAGTTAAGCTAATACAGATGGGCACAATTAAGTATTCACATTCTCAATCTCCTATTGCTAAAAAAGAGAAGGCTTAAAACAATAGAGAAGAAATCAAATAAAAAAGATAAATACAAGGATATAAATCCTCCCACCTATAAATAAAATAATGACACCTACTCTTCCACTATCAAGCCTAAGAAAGATTGGACCAAACGTGTATTTTTATCAATAAAACATGATGAAAACAATTTTTTGAAAAAATAAATTGAATAACTAACTAATATGCTCAATAAACACAATATTAATTTTCTTGATTATTCCAATAAAAGTTCATTCCCCCATGGATACTCTAAGTTAAATTACAATGTTAAAAAAAGGTAAAAGAGATAAGGAAAAAGTAAAGGGAAAGGAACTAGTTATAGTTGTACCTTCAACTTATACATGGGTCATTGACTCTGGTGATCCACATCGCATGGCCTCTTCATAAATAGAGTTCATATTCATAGAACCATGTGAAATGTACTATATATAAATGGGTGACGACACCTATAAGAATTTTCTCAAGAGAGGGTCTATCGAAGTGAGTGGTGTAACATTCAGTAATTTTCTAAGTGTTCCTTCATATTCAAATAATATGTTTTAAGTTTACCATATCACTCAACTTGGTCTGACATGAAAGTTGAATTCACTCTAGATTCAATGTATGTTAGAGAGTTGCACAATGACACTATATTGGTAGTAGGAATGGATTATCATTAGACTCAAATCTATAAACTCTTACACTTTGATCCTAAACCTCTTTCAAATTCATCTTCTTATGACTCAACTAAACTTGATGACATTTTTCATCCTGATCATGTTTTTGATATTAATGAATTTTATTCCAAAACATATGACTATTGTAGTGATGTGGACACACATCCACCATATCCTTACCATCTAGATATTGAGCAGTTATTTATTGATTAACCTAACTCTAGTCCACATCAAACATTATAGAGAACAAGTATAGTGATCTATGACACAATAGATATTGGGTACTTTATTCCATAGTTTTAAGGCATTCCATAGTCCTTACACTCTGCTCTTATTACACCATCATTACATAGAGTAGTTGTTCCTCTCCTTCCTATCTTTCATGATGAGAATAGTTACTTGTATAGTAATAAAACCTTGGTTGAAGATCCATTAGGCACTTGGAGAACACGTTCACTACTCTAGGGTGATCCACTCTTCACTACATCTACTTCTGATCCATAGCCACTTTTGAGAGCTCTATTATATGATATAATATGGCTACAAGTAGTTAAACACTCCATTATGGATTCTTAGCCTTCTTATATTATTTGTTCTATTTTTAGGAGTAGTTATGTTCCATGCATATTCTCCTTTTATCTATTTTATGGGAGTTTATTTGTTATTGGTTACCTCATAATTCTCATTTTTGAGACCCAATTCTTATACCCACCTAAGCTATGCTTTAGAGGGGTGATGGTGTATAATTTTTCCTAATTATAGTTTTACCTACATAGTTGTTAGTCAACTTGCCTAGGGTTATGAAGGTACTTAATGTAAAATACACTTAAATTATTTTCTTAATAGTGAGTTGAGTTATTACCTTTTTGGTGTCCTAGTTTCTCACTATATAATGTACATCCTTTGTAATTTTTTCCTAATCAATGAATGAATGAATATTTTGATGTGTTTGATGCAACTTATATTATGGTGATTTTTTTATCACCCACTCCTAGGAGTTTCATGCAATATTGGACATTCACAGAGCAATCTAGTAGAGCATATGTACCCATTACTCAGTTCCATAAGCGTGTACTACATTTATAGGAACATCATAGAGGAGGTATTTACTATATTGACTGGTTATGTAAAATGAATTAGATTGTTTTTAGTGTTTAAACTCAAACCCAAATTAGTATAATATCATTTGACCATCTAAGAAGGTGAGAAATTTTACATCTATAGATTAGCAACCAATGAAATGCATAACATGTTTTTAAATTAATATGTTCATTATGGACAACATTGTATTTTTTTTATTGTATTGTATTTTATTTAAACTTGTATTGTATTGTATTTAAAATTTTATAATTTATAGTGTGAAACATTATATTTATTTTTAGTAAAAATTATATCCACTCTTAATTTAAATATTAATGTTTTTCTTTTAACAATCAAATACATTATGTCATGTTTTTGGATTGTTTGATGTAGCCTATAATGGCATCCATAGTGGTGGTCAAGGTAATATTGTGATATTTCATTTTTGTTTTGATTTTACCATCATAACATATTTTAACCCTATTTTTGACATACATTTGACTATCGTGGACCATATTTTCTTCTTGCTTGGATACAATGATTAAAAAAGTTTGATATCTTGATTATTTACCTCATAGTTCTATAGGTTGTGCGAGAAAGACTAAATAAAATTATAAATTAGTAGATAGAAATGTTATCACTTTTTATACATTCATTATAAGATATACTTTCATGCCTTGATTATCTGACATGATAGAAGAAATGAAGAACACTACAACTCCAAGTGTATTTTATTTTACTATATATTTTAATTGATCAATCATTATATACAATATTTACATAATGTGGTAACAAATGCTTCAATGTATAAATTGGACATTTAATGGACTACATTTTTATTATACCTAAATTGGACATATAAATTCTTCACATAATATAGACAATGCATTGCACTTATATCCTTTCCATCAAAAAAGAATGGATACAAACAATAGTTGTTTTGTTTGATTCTCTGTACATGAGTGTATGCCTTTGTTATTCTTAAAATTATCTTATCATTAGTATACAATGCTCTAATTTAATGTGAAATGGTCTGTATGTTATCTTATTAGTTGATTCTTTGACTGTTTCTAACACAAAACATGGTTGTGATGCTTTTGATAACCTTCACTTATTGGTACTTGAATCATATCCAAAAAAGTCACATGGCAGAGCCAAACAAAAAATGAATAAGTTTTATAGATTTGGAAAATCATCTAATGGAGTAAAAAAGACACCAAAAAAGCTAATTAAAGACATGTGAGATGAACTAAATGACATTAATTTGGTAATATGAAGACATTGTTGGATTTTACATCACTTTATTTAATTATTTAAGTGATTATAAGTTGTACGGAATGCTACCCATTTATCATTTATGATTTCAAACCTGGATACAGAGATTTTTTGGCTAGTTATAGCCAAGAAAACATGTTAATGTTGTCAAACTTGGACCTCTATCTCCCCTAGTTTAAAATATTAATATCATGAATTGATGGTATTAAAATTATAACTGTTATATTCTTTTGATCAATCATGATTTCAAATTTTAATTAGTTTATTTGTTTTCCACCCTTTTAATGGCAAAGTTGACCATGAGGAACATGCCAAACCTAGGATCATTTTACTTATGTTCCTTTAAGAATATAAGTGAAAAAGGGAACAATATAAGAAGGGGTAAGTTTTTATAAAATTATTATATTCAAATTTTAATATTCTTTTGTTCAATTATAAATTTGAATTATAACTAGTGCATTAATTTTAAGGTGAAATAATGGAAGGGAGGATAAATTTACTACTCCTACTCATAGGAAGAGTATAAGATTTGAATAGATAAAAATGTATTCTAGAACCTCCTTCCTTGCACATGGACAATCTCATCTCATAGACAAGTTAATATGGGAGAAGGGAATATGTAGGGTTTACGAGTTTATGAAGTTAGCATGAAACTTGATTATGATCTTAACATTTTTAATTTACCTATAAATGAAAGTATTATTATTTTTAAGAAAGAAATAAAATCACTCATTTAATCAGAGAACATAGACGATCTATATTACGAGGTTGGAAATGATTCACCTGATGAAAGGGTAATTATTAGTTCATGATCTTCCATTTTTAATTTGCACGTATATCTTATTGTTTACGTATATGATATTTATAACTATTTTACTTATTTGTTAGGTAGTCAATGGTGGTGAGTAGGGATATACACCTATTTTATTGGATTTCAAGGAATTTACAAACTATGAGCTTTTAATGGATTCATTAGCAACCTCTCCATATACACATAGGTTTGGTTAGAAGGAGAAGGTAATATGTTGGGATTTGGGAGTGTATTTTTTCATAACACACTCTTGATATTTTTTTTATTGATTTTACCTTCATAGGAACATGTTACCCTCCCTCCTAGGAAGAAAAAAAAATGTAATGAATGTCAATAACCTCTAAAATATCTTTGCATGGATGTGGGCATACATGGAAGGATAAAGTAATATGTTGTTATTTACATGTGTTTATTTAAGTCATATGAAACATGATTTTAATATTTTTTTGTTTATTTTACCCCTTAGGCACCCATTATCCTCCCTCACATGAAGATAAAAAGAATGGAATGAATTATCTCTTAACCTCTTTGGGTGTAGACAGGCATCCTTTGAAGGATAATATATAATGTAGGGAATTGTGAGTTTGTTAAAGTGCTATGAAACAAGATTGTTATCTTATTTTTGTGATTTTACTTGCATATAAACATGTTAACATATTTAACCAAGAAATATAATCACATGTTTCATGTGAGCATGAAGACAATGTCAAGTTTAAACTACTATAGGATTTATACAATGACATACCATTATCACTGCATTATACAAGGGTAATTCTTCTATATTTGTATATTTTTTATTTGGATGTATATCCTATGAATTTGAAATTAAATATTATTATTTAATTTTAACCTTTTGATGTGTGTAGATTATCTTTCTATATGAGAAGCATGGATATAAGATTATTTAGGAGTTTTGATACAAGGACTAATTATATTATATTACACCACAAGGTCTTGCATTGTACAAATGTTAGAATCAATTCTAGTCAAAACCATATTTTAATTCATATTTTGTTGAAATGAACATATTATCTCCCATTCTAGATTGTCAAACAACAAGGCATCCATTCAAGATAAGACAATGGACATCTATGGAATGGAATTTATAGATAAAACTATATGAGATTCTTAATGCAATAGATTTGATTTTATTAAATAAAATTTTTATGACTCCAGTGATTTGAGCCCCAAAGGGTTGCTAGCTATAGAAAAAGAACTCAAGATTTACAATTCTGAAGAAAATAAATAGAAAAGAAGGTGGGACATTTTAAGGAGGAGGGAATTTTTGAAAGTAAGTGATATATTATGTGTTTATCATTATATTCATTACTTAAACAATACATTCAAATCTTGTGCTTATGATTAAGTTACAAAACTTGATGGGAAAAAAAAAATTTGCTAGCTTCAAATAATAATGTGAAGTGGAGAAGATAAGATTTGAAGGAGAAGGTATATTTGTTTATCCTTAGTTTTTATATCACTATTTCTCTTTAGCCAAGTAACTATGGTTTTTATTTTTTATTCATGAAATTAATTGTATCCATTTTTTTTAATAGAAGGATAAGGATGGTTCAACAAAAAATAAGGAATGAAAGAGGAGAATAACTGTTTAAAGAAATGTTTTATGTTTGATGGCTTATTCAGTTTGTGGAGATTCAATATAATTTTTTGATACATCATGTCAAATGTTATGTCAAATTTTATGACATACTAAAGAGGGTAGAAATGTGATATAAGATTCCATTATGAATGAATATCTCTAGAAATATGAGACTTTTTCCATAAGGGAACCATATGTAGATATTTGTCTTCAATAAAAAAAAAAGTTTCCCAAAAGTGAAAGAATTATTATTCAGGTTCAAGTATCATCTCATAGAATGTTTTCACATGTGTTCTATTATTTGCAATAGACATGTCATTGAAAAGGGGATGTGTTACAAATATTTTGTCTTTATTTGTTGGTTTTCTAAGGTCTTTCTCACATGTTTGATGCCTACAAGTGCAATCCTTGTATGACACATAGTGAAATGTAGTGGGGCATCATGAACCATAATGTGCCAATTAGTTGTGTTATAGATAATGTTTACATTGGATATTTACTGGGATGGTAAATAGTAATAGTTTATATTTACCGAATAGTAAATAGTTATTTGTAATCATATGGTTAATATGGTAATATTATATTTTGGTTGAGATATATTTCTATTTGGTATAACAATACATCATATTTAGGTGTGTGCTTAAGATTTAGGTATGAGATTTTTTAGGAGAGAAGTTATAGGAAATATTCCTATATATTTATATTATTACTATAATGTATTATTCAGATTAATTAGAGTGAAATATATTATTTTGTGTTAAAAATTTATCTGCATATTTTGTGTAGCTCTTTGAATGAATTAATTCTAGGTATTGGCTCCTCCAAATCCCAATAGTGGTATCAGAGGAACATGGTCTTGCAATTATTATGGAAGATTAAAAATGTGAATGGGGAAATGTCATAGATGTATAATTACCTCAGGTTGATGAGTTGAATCCTTTGTTAAATTCATCGATTAGTGTACATAAATATTTTTGATTTGCACGAGGATGACAACTAGTTTGCAAGTGAAAAAGGTTGCACTATATTATTGGAAGAAGAAAATAAAATCAATTATTATAACTTTCATGTCCATTTTAAAACTATTATGAATCCATGCTTCAATTAAATGAGAGGGAGTTACTCATTATTTTATGCTTGAATTAATCGACCTTACCTGATTGATAGGTTTTCATGATTTGAATATCTTCATTTCGTAGCATTCAACTTGCATAGAATTTCACATTGATTTTTAAAGTTTCAAATTTGGAGCTTAGCTAAGATGTGCCAGATTGGTTTTATTTGTTTATTCTAGCAACAAAAAAAATAAAAAATAAACATCCCACATAGAATTGAACTATGGACTTTAAGACCTGATCATGACTCTCTATATAATATGGTTTCTATGCATAGACCAACTAGGTGTTAGTCATACCAATTATGACCTGAAGATATCCAACTACACATACATTGTGACTATCATAGATCATTATATAATTACCACTTCTCCATGGATCTTGGGATTCTCTCGTGTGAACATGATATCCATTTGCATATGTTATACGAATTTATTATGGAAGCAAATCATTAGTGTTAATCCATAATGGCTTTTTCATAGAATCTTTTCTAAACTGATGCATGTAATATTTGGTGATATCTTTGTTTAGATCAACATCTAAGATTATATAAGAATATTTGGAGTTGTCTCACATTCCAATTTTTCACTGATGGTTTTAATAAAAAGGTCATGGTATTATATTATAAAGTTGTTTAAGAATCCTTAAAATAAAAATTAAGTGTCATATCTAAAACAAGTAAAAGTCCATTCCATTTTATAATAGCTATCATAAATCTTTATTTTAAATGTCTATTTTGGTTAAATGGTCAAAATAGTTTATAGTGTTTATATAATATTCATGTTTGAAATGAGTCATTTAGTTTTAGGTCTAAATGTGTTGAGTTTAGTCTTTTACCTATTTATTATGGGTATAATTATATATGTAAGAAGTCTATTTTTTGTATTATTTGTCATACTTGACAATATAACAAAATATTTATTTGTTATAAATCAAAAATTTATCATAGTTAGCTATTTAGATCTAATGTCAAAAATATATCAAAAAGAGTCATGTCAAAAAAATCAAAAGTGTCAACTGGGTCCATTATCAAAAAAATTTCATTTTGTTAAAAGTCAAAAGTTGTCAATAAGATTTATGTCAAAAAAGTCAAAGTTGTTTAGACTTAGAGTCACATATGCATTTTTTCTTGTATATGACATCCACAAAATGAGGGGGTTCCAATTTTTTTGGAAGCAACTAATTATAACCTGTCAGAACCATTAGAGCACATGTTGATTTTATCCGCTGAGTATGAAGTGACATATTGGAGGCTAGAGGCTACACAGAGGAAGGATGTATTTTTTTGACCTCTCATTAGTCACCAACAATAGGGTCATGATAATGATGTGGTGAATTAGTGTGGTATGGGATTTTTTGTTTTTTTAGTGTGTTTGTATTTTAGAAATGTTCACATTGTGGGAGGGGAATATAGATCAATGATTCATTTTCCATTCAGAACCAAATTGGCTAAAGTCAAGGAACACTACTAGCGGTAGTGGCAGTCTTCTTTATTATGTGAGATTGAGTGGCATGATCATACACAGCGGCTACAAGTAAGTAGTTGATTTATTACAAGGTTAAATGTGACATTCAGTGTGTGTTTTCTTTTAGTTTCAGTTTGGTGTGTAAAAGATGTAAACAAAATCTTGACATTGTAACTCCTAGTAGACAAAATTGTAGTGTGTCTATAAGTTTATTGTAACACTAATATATTTTGAAAGGGTTGGTGGTCAATCTAGAAAACCACAGATGTAAGAAGGTAGATAACATTTTATTGTTGTAGTGGTCCTCTGACTACCTTCCTTTTTTATGAAGATGATCCACTAGTGCAATGCCAAATGTATTATTTTTGTGGAGTAAATGTGAGATGCATTCCTTTACATAGTTGTGGTCATATGCAGTAAGATAGTCAAATAGTTAGAAGTTTACAATCCTTTCTTTGATCTAGATTATGAGGCAAGCCCATGTAGCACATTGTAGTAGGAGCTATGTTGTACCATGTCAACGTTAGGGGGGGTGAATGTTATGAATAATGTTTACATGGAATATTTACTAGGATGGTAAATAGTACTAGTTGATATTTTTCGTATGGTAAATAGCAAATAGTTGTTTATAATCATATGGTTAATATAGTAATATTATATTATGGTTGAGATATGTTGTTATTTGGTATAATAATATATCATATTTAGGTGTGCACTTAGGATTCAGGTATGTGAGTTTTTAAGAGAGAAGTCTTAGGAAATATTCCTATATATTTGTGTTATTCTTGGAATGTATTATTCATATTAATTATAGTGAAATATTTTATTGTGTGTTAAATATTTGTTTGTATATTATATTCAACTCTTTGCATGAATTAATTTTATATATTGGTTGTTACATACATATTCAAAGGTTGAGTAACCATGTCATCAATAAAATGCATTATTTAAAGTGGAATAACAAAAAGAAAGTGATCATGATAGAGACCCCTCTTATCCCTAAATAAGATACCATCTATATTTCCTTATTTCATCATTTCCTCTTAGTATATAGTCACATTATAACTTTATACAATAATACCATCAAACTTGTAAGGATACATATCCACTTTCTTCGAGGTAAATAAAAAATAACAGAGTTTACATTATTTTTAATGATATACATAGTCTATATATATTCATTAAAAACCTAAACCCTATATTATAGTCCTTGTAATGCCCTACATCTGGATTATTTGTATAATACCCTTTACATTATGTGTAATGGTTTACTATTATCCATATTTATCATAAAGGAAAGTAGCCAATGGAACATTAGTTTATATAATGACATCTTATTGCAGTCTCTATAATGACTTGCATCTTGACTATCTAGATAATACCATTTAAATTATGTGTAATGGTTTATTTTTGTCCATTTTTACTACTTTGATTATGTTTTTTAAATGTATTATTAATATTTTATCTTTATATACTAGTTATTGGGTCTTGCTCATGGTCCTATATTTGTCCATTAACTAGGTTTTTGCATTAATGAAATAATGTTCTTTAAACCAAGTTGAATGTTTTTTAAGATTTATTGTGTGTATTTTGATACTCTATTCATATATCATTTGTAAACTAATATAGGCATATGCTTTTATGTTTTGGGTTTGAAACTATTAGCAGATACAAAAGAAGATACAAAGAAGAGATACCATCTAACCCTATATACTTATTGTAGATTTTCTTGGATAATGAAATATTAATTCTTGATGTTGGGGCTATATGTACATTTATATTGGATATTATGAACATACATGATGAAATTTTTTCATAGTGGACATAAACTACATAAAATGATCTTTAAAGTGTACATTTAAGGGAACAACAAAAAGAGAAATTCCAAGCATCCATGAATAAGATTTAGGTCATTTTATAATAGAAACCATAAAAACTACAAATAAATGTGCATCTCACACTCTCTTGCACTTAATAAACAATTGAAGACTAGAAAAAATGATTTAGAAAAAAAATCTTGTGCACTTGATAAATAATTAAAGACTAAAATAAATCACTTAACAAATAATTGGAGACTAAAATATGCAAATAAATGTGCCTCTCACCCTTTTTAACATGAACATAAGTGATGCAAAATTAATTATGTCTTGGAATGTGGATAGTTATGTGATTTATATATCTTAACCTTGATAAATTAGTTGAAGGATGATTGGGATCATCATGTGTTAAGAATGTTTACATTCTATAACTTGATTTGACTAATTATAAGAACAACTTATGAAGTTTTATGGCTTCCCACTCAAAATTAAAGGTATAATAGTATGATGAACTCTAAATTGTAATAAAATCATTCTAATGTGAATATGAAAATTGTTATAACTATATACATTTTAAAGGAATATTAAAAGTTTTCTTATTGGTTATATTGGTAAGTATGATAAAAGGATAAAAACTCAAACATAATATTTTCACACTAACGATGGTGTGTTACTCAAACATTATATCAACAAAAAATTCCTATGTCCATACATAAAACCATGTTATATGAGTTTCATCCTAGCTTTACTACTGTTACATGATGCATACAACCATGTTATGTACCACAGACAAAAAAATGAGTTGACATATTTTTATTAATCCAATAATAATTTAGCCCATGCCTTTTACATGTTCTATGACATGTGGTATGTACCATAAACAATTGCCATAATGAAATTTAATGAAGATTAATTCATCATACCACATGTCAATTAGTTGTTACATTCATATTAAAATGTTGATTGTGCAAGTCATAAAAAAATACATTATTTTAAAATGGAATAAAATAAATAAAGTGTTCACAATAGAGACCCCTCTTCTCCCTCCATAAGACACCATACAAATTTCTTCATTTTAGAATTTCCTCTTGGTATATAGTCATATTGTAAGTTTATACAAGAACAACATCAATATGTAATAATGCCTATCCGATTTATCATAGGTAAGGGAAGACATTATTTTTGACCCTATCATATATGGAAAGATGCCTACATATCCCATACTATGAATATGAAATCCAAATTACATGTAGTTATTGACATTAGGTTTATGTGTATAATAGTTCTCATTTAATGAATGTAACCAGTAATCTAACTTTTGATAATTTAAAAATGATAACTTTAGCTTTGATTTTAGGTGTCTTATATCTGTTTAGGACCTAATCCTTATGACATATGGATGAATTAGAAATAATAGGGTCTATTTGATTGTGCAAGTGTTTTAACATGCTTGACAAATGCTTACCATATGAGTAATATGCTTAGACCTACATTTTATTTATATGCAACTCTTTGGGTAGTTTCTCATGCCAAAAAAATGTGAAATGTAAAGGCCAACCCGTAGGAAGGATTTAAATTTGAAAATTTATTGATGATTGGCACTAGTAGAGTCTATCAAACATGGAAAAGTATGGAATTATGGATCTATTGGAGAGTGATTGTTTTCTTTAGAGAGTACAAAAAATGATTTGATGATATTGATATAATTTGAATAAGATTTTAAGTAGGGTAAAAAAATAATAGGGAATTCATGTAGGTGACCTACAACAAATCAGGAAGGGCTCATCCATGGAAAACATGTGGATGTGAGATAAGTGTGAATTAGAGTCATATGTGTATGCAAAAGTCATGTAAGGTGAA
Organism: Torreya grandis; assembly: GCA_037957365.1. NCBI lineage: Eukaryota > Viridiplantae > Streptophyta > Pinopsida > Cupressales > Taxaceae > Torreya > Torreya grandis. The sequence continues at coordinate 18,199 of JARHVA010009044.1, forward strand.
TTCAAGTAAAAAATTAGTTTGCCAAGTATTTAATACCATAATTTTGTATCTAAAAATTCCCCCATTTTATTATAGTATTAAAATGAAATAAAATTCCAGAGAAAAAAGAAAATAAATGTACTTGAGTGTGTACAACACACTTTGTGTTTGGGAGAAATCTTAAAATATGCATATTTTTAACCTTTAGTGAGTATGCAACACAAAATCACCATTTATAAATTTTGAATATGTAATAAAACTATTTTTTTGAAACTTAAATAGAAAGGAAGGAATACACTTATAATTGGATGAACAATGTCTCTTTGTCACCTAAATTGTTAAAAATAATACTACCTTATTGTAGCATTGGATAATTATGTTTTCTTATTGAATCACTTGGAGAGGTTGGTGTAATAAGTTCCAAATGTATGTATTTATTAAATGGAATGAGTTTAGAATATAACTGTCCCAACCCTTAGTGAATTTTTTTTAGTGTTTAATCCATTAAGCATCGATGAATACTCAATCACTCTACTCATTTAACAAATCTTGTACCCTAAGATTCTAAGGTAAGAACCATATATAAGAGTGATTTAACTAATACCTATGTTTTTAAGTGTCATTTAGTCATCAACAACATTACTTTAATATACATGAAACATATAGTGTATAAAAACTTATAGATTCAAATGTTCTCACTTCTAGGTACTATAAAATAGTTTAAAAATAGAAAACTGTAATAGTGTGTATGGATGAACGAGATTCAATACCCATAATCAGATTTATATTGTTTAAAAATGACATATAATGATATAAATCTATATGATAACTTATTCCAAACATGAAAAAACTATAACTCACATTTCTATAAAATGAGTGCATATTCCCACAAATGTGTATGAATATGTATATATATTATAAAAATGTAAATTTTGTTCATGTGCTACCAAAATTAGTCAATATATATTTCATATCTATACCAATCATAAATATTTGAATCCTATAAATTATGCTAAAATATGAATTTCCTAAATTTTCATGCTAATATCTATATGACAAACTGAGTAACATTACCCTCTTGTGAGGTGAGGGATTTGGATTTCAAGTCACTCATCTCAAAATGAAAGAGTTGACTATATCATGTTATGTAAAATATGTAATTATGTAGATTCATGTCAACATATAGAGAATATGTTAGCAATGCACATAAGTGTAATGTCAAGATAAATATAATATTTAGGCATGCCTTATTAACCATCCATGATGTAAGTAATGAGTGTTACTACACAGTAAATGTGAATTATGTTAGTCATGATGTCAAAAACATGAGTAAAAAAACATGATATGGATCACAACACAATAAACTCAAAAAATTCCATGAGCTCAATAGACAATATTAAATTATTCCACTCATAAGCATGCAACCATGGCCATTGATGCAAACAATAACACTTAATTTTACACATAATTTCAATTGCCACATATAATAAACATCAAAATGTCACACACATAAGGCCAAAGGATGAAATTAGTGCACAATAAGGCATCACACACATAAGGTCAAGGGCCATAAATAATGGAAAATGAGTGTCACATATAAAAAACCAAGGGACACAAATAATAGACAACTAGTGATTAGGCTATTATGAAAAGAAACAATATTAGTGAAGTATACAATAAATCAACTACTATAGACTATGAACGCATTACAATGTCACATCATAGTAAAGTAACATATTTATTAATTTTAGGGTTTAAAATACTATGCGTAATAGTAACATATGTGTAAACAAGAAATGTATCTCTAAAAATGATAAATAAAATGGTCATAAAAAGATATAACATGTATCAATGGAACCCGTAGAATAAGATTTCCATACCATTGGCATGGCCCATAAGTGTATGAATGCCATGGATATATGTATCCATGTATCATGTGTATTTGTAAGAATACCTATAAGATATAAATGGAATGGTCATATATATAAATGTATAAAAAATAAATATAAACAAGAAATGTATCTCTCAAAATGATAAATGTAATGGTCATAGAAAGATATAACATGTATCAATAGAAACAATAGAATAAAATTGCCCTACCATTGGCATGGCCCCTAAGTTTAATAATGCCATGCATCTATTTATCCATGTATCATGTGTATATGTATCATGTATCTATATTTCTTCATTCCATCATTTACTCTTATTATATAGTCACAATAAATAGAATGGTCATAGAAATATATAACATATATCAATGAAACCTATAGAATAAGAATGTGCTACCACTGGCATGCCCCCTAAGTGTAAGAATTCCATGCATCTATGTATCTATGTATCATGTGTATATGTATCATGTATCTATATTTTATCATTTCATCATTTCATCTTAGTATATATTCATACTATAAATTTATACAAAAATACCATCAAAATTGCAAGGACACCTATCCAATTTCTTTGAGGTAAGGAAAAAATCATAAGATTTACATTATTTTTAATGGTATATACCTAGTTTATATATATTCATTGAAAACCTAAACCCTATATTATACTCCTTATAATTCATTGCATCTTGCTTGTTCATATAATACCCTTTACATTATGTGTAATGGTCTACTATTATCCATTTTTCTACATAAAGGAAAGCAGCCAATGGACCATTAGTCTGTATAATGGTCTATCGTTGTCCATCTTGTTGCAGTCTCTATAATGCTCTACATCTTAACTATATACATAATACCTTATACATTATGTGTAATGTTATATTGTTATCCAATTTTACTAATTTGATTATGTTTTTTTATGTATTATGAATCTTTTATCTTTATATATTTATTATTGGGGTCTTGCTCATAGTCATGTATTTGGTCCATTAATTAGGTTTTTGCATTAATGAGATAATGTTCTTTAAGCCAAGTTGGGATTTTTTAGGTTTTATTGTGTACATTTTGATACCCTATTCATATATCATTTTCAAATTAATATAGGCATATGATTTTATGTTTTGGGTTTGAAAATAATTGCACTACTCCAATCTCAAATGTTCTGACATACTACTATCAGATACAAAGAAGAGATACCATGGAACTCTACATACTTATTATAGATATTTTTGGACAATGGAATATTAATTTTTGATGTCGGGGTTGTATGTACATTTATATTGGATATTATGAACATACAGGATGACAAATTTGCATAGTAGACATAAACTACATAAAATGATCTTGAAAGTGGACATTTAAAGGAATAATAGAAATATAAAGTACAAGCTTCCATGAATGTTATTGAGGTTATTTTTTATTATTAACCATAAAAACTACAAAAAATGTGCATCTCACACTTTCTTGCACTTAATAATTAATTGAAGACTAGGATAAACCATTTACAAAAAAAATCTTGTTCACTTAATAAATAATTAAAGACTAAAATAAACCACTTAACAAATAATTGGAGACTAAAATATGCAAATAAATGTGCATCTCACCCTCGTTAACATGTGTATATGTGATACAAAAGTAATTACATCTTGGAATGTGGATAATTATATGATTTATATATCTTGAACTTGATAAATTATTTGAAGGATGATTATGAACATCATGTGTTAATAATGTTTAAATTCTATAACTTCATTTGACTAATTCTAAGAATACCATATTCAAGTCTGTGGATTCCCACTCAAAATTAAAGGTGTAGTAGTATGATGAACTCTAAATTGTAATAAAATCATTCTAATTTGAATATGAAAATTGTTCTAATTGTATAATTTTATAAGGAAGATTAAAAGTTTTCTTACTAGTTATATTGGTAAGTATGATAAAAAGAAAAAAATTGAACCCTAATATTTTCACACTACCCATGGTGTGTTACAAAAATATTATATAAAAAAAAAGTTCCTATGACCATACATACAACCATGTTATATCAGTTCCATCCTAGCTTTACTACCATTACATGGTGCATACAACTATGTTATATACCAGGGATAAAAAAATGAGTTAACATCTTTTTTTAATTGAATACTAATTTAACCCATGCCTTTTAAATTTTATATGATATGTGGTATGTAACATCTACAAGTGCCATAATGAAATGTAATGGAGACTAATTCATCATGCCACATGTCAATTAGTTGTTACATTCATATTAAAATGTTGAGTGTGCAAGTCATAAAAAAAATGCATTATTTTCAAATGGAATAAAAATAAGAAAGTGATCATGATAGAGACCCCTCTTCTCCCTCCATAAGACACCATACATATTTCCTTATTTCAGGATTTCCTCTTGATATATAGTCACACTATAACTTTATACAATAACAACATCAAATATGTAATAATGCCTATCCACTTTATCGTAGGTAAGGGAAGTCATTATTTATGGCCCTATAAGATATTCAAGGATGCCTACATATCCATTAATTTAAAGATTAAATCTAAATTACATGTAGTTATCGACATCAGGTTTATGTGTATAATAATTATCATCTAATGAATGTAACTAGTAAACTAAATTATGATACTTTAAAATTAACAACTTTGGATTTAATTTTAGGTGTTTTATATCTAGTTAGGACCTAACCATTAAGAGTAACAGATGAATTGGAAATAATATGGTATGTTTGAATTTGCAAATGTTTTAACATGCTTGACAAATGTCTACCATATGAGTAATATGCTTATACCTACATTTCATTTATATACAACTCTTTGGGTAGTTTCTCATGCCATAAACATGTGAAATGTAGGTGCCAACCCATAAAAAGGATTGGAATTTTAAAATTTATTAATGATTGTCACTAAAAGAATCTATCAAACATGAAAAATTATGGAAATATGGATATGTATGAGAGTGATTTTTTCTTTAGAGGGTAGAAAAACTGATTTGATGTTATGAACATAGTTTGAATAAGATTTTAAGTAGGCTAAAAAATAATAGGGAATTCAGGTAGGTGACTCAAAACAAATTAAGAAGGTCACACCCATGGAAAACATGTGGATGTGAGACAAGTGTGAATTAGAGTCGTATGTGTTTGAAAAATTCATGTAAGGTGAATTCAAGTAAAAAATTATTTTACCAAGTATTTAATACAATAATTTTGTATCTACAAATGAATTTTATTATAGTATTAAAATGAAGTACAATTCTAGAGTAAAAATAAAATAAATGTACTTGAGTGTGTACAACACACTTTATGTTTGAGAGAAATCTTAAAATATGCATATTTTTAGCCTTTAGTGAGTATGCAACACTAAATCACCATGTATAAATTTTAAATATAAAACAAAATTATTTTTTTAAACTTAAAGAGCAAGGAAGGAATACACTTATAATTGGGTGAATAATGTTTCCTTGTCACCTAAATTATTAAAAATAATGCTGCCTTATTGAACCATTACATAATTATGTTTCCTTATTGATTTAGTTAGATAAGTGGTGTAATCAAGTCCCAAATGTATGTAATTATTCAAGGGAATGATTTTATAATATAAATTTACCAACTCTTAGTGAAAATGTTTTAGTGTTTAAGCGATTGAGTATCAATGAATACTTAACCACACTACTTATGTAAGTAATCTTGTAACCTAAGATCTTAAGGTGGGATTGACATATAAGATTTATTTAAGTGATATACATGTTATTTAGTGTCATTAAATCATCAAAATTATTGATTTAATATACATGGATAATCTATTATAGATAAACTTATAGTTTCAATGGTTCTCACTTCTAGGTACGATAAAATAGTTCAAAAATAGAAAACTGTAATAGTGTATATGGATGAATGATATTAAATCCCCATTATCATATTTATACTATTCCAAAATTATATATATTGATATACATATATATTATCACTTAGTCCAAACATGAAAAATTTACAACTCACATTTCTGTAAAATGAATGCATATTCCCCCAAATGTGTATGAATATATAAATATATAGAAACATGTAAATTTTGTTATTTTAAAATGATTACTTATGCCCCAAAAATTATTCAATATCTATTCCATATCTAAACCAATCGTAAATCTTTGAATCCTATAAATTATGGCAAAATATGAATTTCCTAAATTTTCATGCTAATATCTATATGACAAACTGACTAACATTACCCTCTTTTGAAGTGAGGGATGTAGATTTCAAGTCAATCATCTCAAAATAAAAGAGTTAACTATATCATGTTATTTAAAATATGTAATCATGTAGATTCATGTCAACATATGGAGAGTATGCTAGCAATGAACATATGAAACATGAAATATAAGGCACATATGTGTCATGTTAAAATAAATATAATAATTTGGCATGCATTACTAACCATCTATGATGTAATTAATGAGTGTTACTACATAGTAAATGTGAATGATGTTAATCATGATGCCACAAACATGAGTAAAAATTCATGACATGGATCACAACACCATAAACTCAACAAATTCCACAAGCTCAATAGACAATGTTAAATTAATCCACTCATAAGGATGAAACCACAACCATTGATGAACATAATAAAAACACAAATAATATAACTCAATTTCACACATAATTCTAAGTGCCATATATAATCAACATGAAAATGTCACACACGTAAAGCGAAAGGCTGAAAATAATGCAAAATAAACACACACATAAGGTCAAGGACCATAAATAATGGAAAATAAATGTCACATATAAAAAACCAAGGGACAAAAATAATATACAACTAGTGATCAACATATTTTAAAAAGAAACAATATCAGTAAAACATATAACATGTCAACTAATATATACTATGAATGCATTACAATGTCACATCATAGTAAAATAACACATTCATTAATTTTAGGATTTAAAAAACTATAAGTAATAGTAATATATGTGTAAACAAGAAATTTATCTCTCGAAATGATAAATGGAATGGTCATAGAAAGATATAACATGTATCAATGGAACCCATAGAATAAGATTTCCCTACCATTGTCATGGACCCTAAGTGTAAGGATGCCATACATCTATGTATCCATGTATCATGTTTATTTTTATGTCCTAAAATTCACCTATATACTATTAAATTGATGTGCATATAAAAAAAATATGTAATATAACATTCTTGTGATAAATAACATATATGAATAATGTATGTAGAAAAACTTAATGCTTAAGTCTCAATTTATGATTTTTTAAATATTTTATTCTCCTAGTATTTTTGGAATATTTTAAAACATGGAATACATTGATATAATCAAGTAAATGGAAGTAGTAAGGCTTTGAAAATGAGATAATGGGAGAGATCCAAAAAATGCATGTGTTAAGGCATAATGTGGACCAAATGTAATATCATGTCAATGTGGATGAAGTGAAGGCAAGTTTTATGTGCCTAGGGATATGATATTAATGTGTATAGGTTAATGGAGATGCTATGAAGTGGTAAACATTTCATTTACATAGTTATATGGATCCAATATATTGGGACAATGAGTACCTTGTGTAATTAGTATATTGTGTCAACGAGTGGGCCTGCATTTATAGTATGAGTTAAACCATCCATTATTAGTAATAGAGTTTTATATATAGGAGATGGACATCATTTTAAATTATATAATGTAAGTTTTGAGATTTTTATTTGTTATAAGGCTATTAATTGTGTCCCCCTTGAAGTGGAATTATCGACTTTTTCCTTCTTTAATGGGTATTGTATGAGATTTAACTACCTTAAGGGTCTTATTCTATTTTTGAAAATATATTGCATATTTAGGGATATTTCCCCACCAATATTTATTGTGTTCTATTTATATATACTATATTATGTATAATGAAAATTTTCATCTCTTATATGTACCTATGGATGTCATATGTTAATTTATATATGGGTTTTTAGATATGGTGGCATTTGTCACATATCCATGTTAGTTAGTTTTATGGGTTTAATATATTGAGATAAATGAGTAAGTTATTCAATTAGTAACCATCTTATATATATATATATATATATATATATATATATATATATATATATATATATATAAGATGGTTACTAATTGAATAACTTACTCATTTATCTCAATATATTAAACCCATAAAACTTATTCAATTAGTAACCATCTAATATATATATATATATATATATATATATATATATATATATATATATATATATATTAATTAGATGGTTAATAATTGAATAAGTTACTCATTTATCTCAATATATTAAACCCATAAAACTAACTAACATGGATATGTGACAAATGTCACCATATCAAAAAACCCATATATAAATTAACATATGACATCCATAGGTACATAGAAAGAATCAATATTCCCACTCTAGATGTGTATTACAATAATGTAGCTTAATAGAATATAAGGAGAAAATTATAGGCATACCCTTTGTGGTAGATAATTAATGTAAGATCATGTAATATGTATATATAAGTGTATCTAATTGTGTAATCTAAATGTAATTCATAACATTTACAAGTAGTCATTAAGTAGGATATGGAATTTACAATGCTAGAAAGAATGTGAAAGTGGGATGAAACTATTGTAAAATATCTATCATCATAGGATAAATGTTATGGATGTCAAGATTAGGATAAATAATCAAAATTAAAGGGCCAAGTGAAACAAAATTCAAGGTATAGAATAATGATCAATGTAAAAAATACAAAGGAATGTATGTCAAAATAAAATATTATAGGGAAAAAACAAATAAAACAAACATCCAACCACTCAAGAATAATAACCAAATATACCTCATGTGCCACTAAATTATAATGCTATAAATTGGTGCTACACTCTTATGGAAAATAACACTCATATTATATATATCAATTTAATTATTTGTTTATAAATATGTGTGAAAAACTATACCATATGTTGATATTTTTTATTAGTTGTATCATATTTGGTATCATGCATTTTGGTTTCCTTTATAGAAAAATTATTATTTAAAGAAATGGTTGATGATTTATTTTCTATATCTAAAGAATATTAATCCTTTGGAATGGAAATAGTTTTGAATTTATGATTAAATTTAACATAATCATAATTATGACCAAACGAATTATTTAGCACACTGACTAAATTAAGGATAATGAAATTTTAATGCCACCTATAGATCTCAACATGGTTTCAATGACTGATGAATATAAATATTTTTGGAATAATATAAAAAAAGAGTGGGGGGGTGAATAAAGGGAAAAACTTGTCTTTCAATTTCAAATATCATTCGTTAATCACTCAAATAAATCTAGAGCTTTAGCAATGCACAATCAACCATTCATATGAGCATCAAGTAGAAACATAACATATGAACACAAGATCTATGTGGGAAACCCTCATGGGGGATAAAAAACATTGAAACACATCTTATAATGTATTAATATAATCAATTAATCAGAATTTATTTAGGCACCAACCCCACAAGGAGCACTAACCCCTCACTAGTCAAGCACCAACTTAACTCGTCCTTTAACAAGCACCTGTTGGGAATATGAAACCCTGGAAGCACACAATTGATTACCAAATACAAGCAACTTAATATGTGGAAATAACTAGAATCAACAAGTAACTAGAATCCAGAAATAACACAAGATATGAGAGACAATACACAACTTGTATTAAAACTCTTGCAAAAAAGAATACAATAAAGAAGATGCCACTTCTTCTCCACCACCTCTTCAGAGGCTTCCCACACCTCAAGTGAATAGTAATTCTCTCCCCAAATCTCTCTCTCTTAGGTCCCAACACCCAACTCACACACTGAGTTGATGTTCACCTTATACCTGTGCTCCACGCACTCCACAAGTGCTCCATGCACTCCACAAGTACACAAACGTACTTCAAGTAGATCTCCCCTGAACCTGCAAGAACCTGCACCTCAATAGACCTTACTTCTGGAAGGATCTTCCTTGCCTTCCTCTTTGCTCTGTGTACACACCTGTACTCCAAGTAGATCTCTCCTAATACTGCTCCCTATTGTGTTGCTGTCCTATCTGATCTTCCACTTACAGATCAAGCTGGTTTTGCACACCTGTGAACCTTGACCTTGCACACACACACACACACACACTTGCATATCAATGATCTTACTTACCATTTAGATCTCCTATAGAAGCCATGCTCACCTGATGACCAAGATCATACACTCCTGAAGAACCCTGCTGATTCTCCAATCCAGCACCCAGCTTGGTACTGTGGCACTAGGAGGAACACACCATTGCTCTACCTCACACATAGAAGGAGCTTATAATAATGCTCTCTTACTCTCTAGCACAAGTTTAAAATACAACCATGAGTCTATTATATAGATCTCATCCAAACAATAATTAGACATCTAATACAATAATTAGATCTGCATCTCTTAGTCTATAATTAGCTCTCATCATGCAAACACTTGGTTCGTCAACCAACTACCCGTAATATACTCACAGTTGAACCACATAGGCGACCAACGTCGGTCCCTATCTGCCTATGTGTCATCAACCCCAGCCGATCTCTGACCGACGTCGATTGCTCTCCTACCTTACTCTGCCGATGTCGGTTGGCCTGACCGACACCGGTGTCTGTGACACTCCAGCAACTCCTCCAATGGCCTTCTCCATGTCTGCATCGGTGAAGCTTTTAGCTCCACAACCTAACAATCTCCCACTTGGAGATAAACAGCTGCACTGTACCTATACCTGTACCCCATCTAATTTGTTTCTTGGTTTGTATTCCTCTTCAAGATGAATCCTGAAGACCACCCGCCACACAACCTATGGTGTACCTCCTATCATCCGAGTACCCTGCCGCATCCGCATCTACAAACACATGTAGTGAAGTCCTGACCCTAAATAGCATGAATCCCTACTGCTGGTCCCTCTCAAATACCTGAGAATCCAGTTCTCTGAATTGGCTCCTAACTCTCTAACAGCTCCCACTACTTGGGAAAACTCAGATCTATACTAGAACTCATGTGATTTTGAACACTGAACTGTCCAGCCCTTGGTGCACTTCGATTCTGCATCTTGCATCTCACCAACACCTGATTGACATCAGCTCCCACTGGAAACAAAATCACCCTGTGATCTCCCATGTCTCCCATGCTGAAGAATTTCATTGCTCCAAATTCTTCATAGCAAACCACTAAACTAATCTTACCCTTAGCTCAGCAAAACCCTGTATGTACAAACCTGCTAGCAAACATACCATCCACATACAACAATAGAATGATGTCATGACTCATCATCCACCTGGTAAGGCAAACCATAGTAGTTACCTGACATTGACTGAAGCCATGCTTCGTCCTCCACCTGTCAAACCCTGTACCACTATCCTGCAGCTCCTCAAGACCATATGTCTGGCCTTCCGTTTCACATATCCATTTTCTTTATTCTTCAACTAAGGAATCCATTCGTCTTGCAGTGCTAACATATCGGCTGGCAACCCTACTAAATCTCCCATCTGGTTCTGCAATCTCTTCATGTCACACTCCCACTGTTTCCTGGATCCTTCCTACTCTGCAGTTAGCAACTAGTATAAAGAAGAGGAACAATGAATTTGAGGCCTACTTACATCTTCAATCCTCTATATGGGTGTTTGAGACTCCTTGATAGCTTGCTGTCCACCCAAAATTTGTTACAGTGACCGACCTCAGCCACTACACAGTCTGCATCCAACCAATGTCGGTTCCTGCGCCTGTCCTGACTACCAACCTGTCAACGTCGGTGTCCTGTTGATGCTGATGTCAGTCCTTGTGACCGACATCGGTCTTACATACCACCGACATCGGTTTTATTGCTGATGTCGGTACCTGTGTTTCCTGTGAGTGATGACTTTTTACCCACGAGCTCCTTTGAATCAATCCCCATGTCCAAACTACCCTGCTCAGAAGTATCCAGCCCATCCACTAGTCTTTGTCTGCCATCTCCTCTAAGAACACCAAGGATTTCTAGTTCTTAAGCCTATCAAATATATCTGTCTTCCACTTAAGAACATGCATCTCCTTCCTGCTCATGTGACCAAGCCTACGAAGCCATGTCTTCGCAACAAAAGAAGAATCAGTAATATAAACAAGTAGATAAAGAGTACCTATTTTCTTACCACCAGCTAATTCAAGTGCATCCACTGTGAGAGTTCTCATATATCTCCCATCACCCAAACTTTCTGAAGAAATTAGCCATATCTCCAAACCTGGGACCTGCATGACCTCCTTCAACACCTGTGTGTTGGCCGTCTGCAATTTCAGCTTCACTTCCCCTTTGCCAATTCTTTGGCAAGGCTCACCAGCTCCTCTACCTGGGGCTACATGGAAAGAGGCAACTGAATTTGTTATCCAAGATTCAACTTTATTCAAGAAACCTCCCAGAGCATCCTGTGCCACATCACCTGCAACATCTACATCTTCAATTCCTTCATGCTAATCTTCCACAAACCAACACTTTTCCTTTACCTGCTCTTTCTTTCCATCAGACCATAAGTGACCATCTGTGCTTTTCAACTCCTCCATCCTTAGCTTACTTTGATCTGCCATTGCTCTACTCTCACTCAATCAAAAACCCCTGAGAGTGACCTGTAACCAAACACAAAACCGCTTCCTACAACCTTAGCTCTGATACCACGTGTTGGGGATATGAAACCCCAAAAACACACAATTGATTACCAAATACAAGCAACTTAATATGCGGAAATAACCAAAATAAACAAGTAACTAGAATCTAGAAATAACACAAGATATGAGAGACAATACACAACTTGTATTAAAACTCTTGCAGAAAAGAATACAATAAAGAAGATGCCACTTCTTCTCCACCACCTCTTCAGAGGCTTCCCACACCTCAATTGAACAGTAATTCTCTCCTCAAAGCTCTCTCTCTTAGGTCCCAACACCCAACTCATACACTGAGTTGGTGTTCACCTTATTCCTGTGCTCCACGCACTCCATAAGTGCTCCACGCACTCCACAAGTACACAAATGTACTTCAAGTAGATCTCCCCTAAACCTGCAACAACCTACACCTCAATAGACCTTACTTATGGAAGGATCTTCCTTGCCTTCCTCTTTGCTCTGAGTACACACCTGTACTCCAAGTAGATCTCTCCTGATACTACTCCATGTTGTGTTGCTATCCTATCTAATTTTACACCTACAGATCAAGTTGGTTTTGGACACCTATGAACCTTGACCTTGCACACACACACCTGCATATCAATGATCTTACTTACCATGTAGATCTCCTATAGAAGCCACGCTCACCTGATGACCAAGATCATACACTCTTGAAGAACCCTGCTGATTCTCCAATCCAGCACCCACCTTGGTACTGTGGCACTAAGAGGAACACACCATTGCTCTACCTCACACACAGAAGGAGCTTATAATAATGCTCTCTTACTCTCTAGCACAAGTTTACAACACAACCATGAGTCTATTATATAGATCTCATCCAAACAATAATTAGACATCTAATACAATAATTAGATCCACAGCTCTCAGTTTATAATTAGCTCTCATCATGCAAACACTTGGTTCATCAACCAACTACCCGTAATATACTCGCAGTCGAACCACACAGGTGACCGACGTCGGTCCTTGTCTACTTGGGGGTCCCTGACGCCAGTCGATCTCTGACCGACATCGGTTTCTCTCCTGCCTTACCCTGTCGACGTCGGTTGGCCTGACCGACGTCGATGTCTGTGACACTCCAGCAACTCCTCCAATGGCCTTCTCCATGTCTGCATCAGTGAAGCTTTTAGATCCACAACCTAACAATCTCCCACTTGGAGATAAATAGTTGCACTGTACCTATACCTGTACCCATCTAATCTGTTTCCTGGTTTGTATTCCTCTTCAAGATGAATCTTGAAGACCACCCACCACACAACCTATGGTGTACCTCCTGTCATTCGAGTACCCTACCGCATCCACATCTACAAACACATGTAGTGAAGTCCTGACCCTCAATAGCATGAATCCCTACTACTGGTTCCTCTCAAATACCTAGGAATCCACTTCTCTGAATTGGCTCCTAACTCTCTGACAGCTCACACTGCTTGGGAAAACTCAGGACTATACTAGACCTCATGTGATTTTGGACACTGAACTGTCCAGCCCTTGGTGCACTTCGATTCTGCATCTTGTGTCTTGCCAACACCTGATTCACATCAGCTCCCACTAGAAATAAAATCACCCTGTGATCTCCCATGTCTCCCATGCCGAAGAATTTCGCTGCTCCAAATTCTTCATAACAAACCACTGAACTAATCTTACCCTTAGCTCAGTAAAATCCTATATGTACAAACCTGCTAGCGAACATACCATCCACATATAGCAACAAAATGATGTCATGAATCATCATCCACCTGGTAAGGCAAACCATAGTAGTTACCTGACATTGACTGAAGCCATGCTTCATTCTCCACCTGTCAAACCCTGTACCACTATCCTACAGCTCCTCAAGACCATATGTCTGGCCTTCCATCTCACATATCCGTTCTCTCTATTCTTCAACTAAGGAATCCATTCATCTTGTAGTGTTAACATACCAGCTGACAACCCTACCAAATCTCCCATCTGGTTCTGCAATCTCTCCATGCCATGCTCCCATTGTTTCCTGGATCCTTCCTACTCTGCAGTCAGCAACTAGTATAAAGAAGAGGAATAATGAATTTGAGGCCTACTTACATCTTCAGTCCTCCATATGGGTGTTTGAGACTCCTTGACAACTTGTTGTCCACCCAAAATTTGTTACAGTGACCGACCTCAGCCACTACACAGTCTGCATCTGACTGACATTGGTTCTTGCACCTGTCCTGACTACCAACCTATCAACGTCGGTGTCCTGCTGATGCTGACGTCGGTCCTTGTGACCGACGTCGGTCTTACATACTGATGATGTCAGTTTTCTTGCCGATGTTGGTACCTGTGTTTCTTGTGAGTGATGACTTTTTACCCACGAGCTCCTTTGAATCAATCCCCATGTCCAAACTGCCCTACTCAGAAGTATCCAGCCCATCCACTGGTCTCTGTCCACCATCTCCTCTAAGAACACCAAGGCTTTCCAGTTCTTAAGCCTATCAAATATATCTATCTCTCGCTTAAGAACATGCATCTCCTTCCTGCTCATGTGACCAAGCCTACAAAGCCACGTCTCTGCAACAAAAGAAGAATCAGTAATATAAACAAGTAGATAAAGAGTACATGTTTTCTTACCACTAGCTAATTCAAGTGCATCCACTATGAGAGTTCTCGTACATCTCCCATCACCCAACCTTTCTAAATAAATTAGCCATATCTCCAAACCTGTGACCTGCATGACCTCATTCAACACCCGTGTGTTGGCTGCCTGTAATTTCAGCTTCACTTCCCCTTTGCCAATTCTTTGGCAAGGCTCACCAGCTCCTCTACCTAGGGCTACATGGAAAGAGGCAACCGAACTTGGTATCCAAGATTCAACTTTATCCAAGAAACCTCCTAGAGCATCCTGTGCCACATCACCTGCAACATCTACATCTTTAGTTCCTTCATGCTGATCTTCCACAAACCAACACTTTTCTTTTACCTACTCTTTCTTTCCATCAGACCATAAGTGACCATCTGTGCTTTTCAACTCCTCCATCCTTAGCTTACTTTGATCTGGCATTGCTCTACTCCCACTCAATCAAAAACCCCTGAGAGTGATCTATAACCAAACACAAAACCACTTCCTGCAACCTTAGCTCTGATACCACGTGTTGGGGATATGAAACCCCAAAAGCACACAATTGATTACCAAATACAAGCAACTTAATATGCGGGAATAACTAGAATCAACAAGTAACTAGAATCCAAAAATAACACAAGATATGAGAGACAATACACAACTTGTATTAAAACTCTAGCAGAAAAGAATACAATAAAGAAGATGCCACTTCTTCTCCACCACCTCTTTAGAGGCTTCCCACACCTCAAGTGAATAGTAATTTTCTCCTCAAAGCTCTCTCTCTTAGGTCCCAACACCCAACTCACACACTGAGTTGGTGTTCACCTTATACTTGTGCTCCACGCACTCCACAAGTGCTCCACACACTCCACAAGTACACAAACGTACTTCAAATAGATATCCCCTGAACCTGCAACAACCTGCACCTCAATAGACCTTACTTATGAAAAGATCTTCCTTGCCTTCCTCTTTGCTCTGAGTACACACCTGTACTCCAATTAGATCTCGCCTGATACTGCTCCCTGTTGTGTTGCTATCCTATCTGATCTTCCACCCACAGATCAAGTTAGTTTTTCACACTTGTGAACCTTGACCTTGCACACACACACACCTGCATATCAATGATCTTACTTACCATGTAGATCTCCTATAGAAGCCATGCTCACCTAATGACCAAGATCATACACTCCTAAAGAACCCTGCTGATTTTCCAATCCAGTACCCACCTTGGTACTGTGGCACTAGGAGGAACACACCATTGCTCTACCTCACACATAGAAGGAGCTTATAATAATGCTCTCTTACTCTCTAGCACAAGTTTTCAATACAACCATGAGTCTATTATATAGATCTCATCCAAACAATAATTAGACATCTAATACAATAATTAGATCCACAGCTCTCAGTCTATAATTAGCTCTCATCATGCAAACACTTGGTTTGTCAACCAACTGCCCGTAATATACTCGCAGTCGAACCACACAGGTGACCGACATCAGTCCCTGTTTGCCTGGGGGTCATCGACGCCGACCGATCTCTGATCGACGTCGGTTGGCCTAACCGACGCCGGTGTCTGTGACACTCCAACAACTCCTCCAATGGCCTTCTCCATGTCTGCATCAGTGATGCTTTTAGCTCCACAACCTAACAGCACCAACTTGCAAGGAAGCACCAAATCCATAGTTAAATAAACAATAAATAAATAAATTTTAATATTTGATCACATTTATACAACTTTTTATCTCTCAAATAAATATGACCACCTTATTTTTCTCTTATCACTCTTCTATCTCTCTCAAATAGCCTATTAGGCCTCTTCGTTCAACTAGCCCACTTCTTGGCAGAATTAGGTCAATTTAAATTCATCATCATCTAAAAAATTATTGTTATATATTCATGACATATTAAAAACACTTATATTATGGTATTAAATCACTCTACATGGTTTCCAAATATTTATATCACTCATTCATCCCCTTAATTATTCTAACTAGTCAAATTAGGCCTATTAGACCTTGTTTTTAAACTTTACTCTGCATCTCACCCATATTGGTCAGAAAAAAGAAACTAATAAATAATTGGATCACTCTTTATATATATATATAACAAGTGAAACAATAATTACATAGGTTAGTCATTACCTATAAGGACCAAAACCATAATTAGGCCTAATAGAGACCTAATGCAATTAGGCCTTCTCAAAACACATGTTCCACTTTGGCCACCTTGGAACACCTTGAGCATAAAAAAATGGATGAGAAAATTAATAAAATATGAAATTATACCAATTATAGTCTCACCTTAGGTCACCAACACCATTAAAATCATTTCATTCCTTGAACAATACCATTAGGTCTACTCACAATTAGGACTTCTCACTACTAGAAAGTCTGCTTCGAATATATGAAGCATAAAGTCAACATTGAAACATAAAAAAATAATAAAATAAAATTTATAGATACTAAATGACCTCATTTTCATCATAATGTTCATTATATTTCACAAAATAGGGTAAAAGACTTCAAACAAACCATTTTCATATGCTCACTTAGAACTACAAATAGGCCTCAAGAACCTAGTCAAGAGCTTTTGAATTTTCACACATTTATAGGAGATTATAAAAAATAAAAATAAATTAAAAATAATTTATGAGAAATATATAAAAAATTAATGTGTATTTTATTATTCCAATTAACACAAAAAGTGTTAGGAACATCATTCTCACTCATACACAAAAAATTACCTGTAACTCCCAAAACATAGTCATGAAAAACAAGACTTAGAACACCTATGTGAACAACTTTATGAACTTAAAACTGGGTTATATTATATTTAATAATCATTAAAAAATATTTAAATATATATATTAAAATTTTTGATATCATTATTGGTATTACAAACCAATCTCATGTCTTTACCCTACACAGGCATCACTGTGTTACATAGGTCACTTTGAGAACAACTTTTTGCTGGTATATGAGATTAAAAAAATATTATAATCAAGGGATAAATGTGGTATATTTATTTAATAATTACCCTATTTTTTGGATCCATCCCTAATCCATTGTAACCCATCTATAATATCATTCTCAATTCCACTTGGTTTTCTCACTATCTTGCTCATTACACCTTTTTAGTGATAGGCCATATTCTATGACTAGTTTAGAATAATTAAGGTTTGAAACTCAATAATAATCATATATGGGAAAAAAATATAAGTCTCACAAATCATCCTCCATTCATTTTCATGCTTTGATCTTGTCAACCTCACTTGCTACATAAAAAATATGAGAAACAAGGGGTTTCCTATAGCTTCCACTCACTCTTCTCACATAATAATGACAAATGAAGAAACTTGAGAAAGTAATATACATTATACAATAATAAAAATAGGTCATTCAATATAATCTAAGCCATTTAAAACAATATGTTTCATATCAAGTTAATATGAGAATTTTAGGAGGGTTTAAACTACCTTGCATTCTTAGCAATCATTCATAAAGGATTTCCCATAAAATCCAAAACCAATGATAGGAAAATTAATATATTAACCTTAAATAAATACCATGAACTTCTTGGATCCTCATGAAAATTATGCACATGCCAATGAGCATAAGAAAATCCTTCTTGGGTTTGCTCTACCTCATTCTATGTACATAAAAAAACTCAACACCAAATTTCATTCTTTATCCTTTAGTCTATGACCTAAAACCTGGTCAACACACTTAATATAACCTTTTAGATCTCTAAGAATTCTCTCATGAGATCTATAAAATTTGGAACTAAACTTGACCCCTTACTAGGCCACACTAGGTCTCTTTGCACATTAGGTCTTGAAATGTCAGTCATACTTAGACCTTGAACACACCTTGAAATCTATTGAACTATTATAAATACCTCATTGTCATGTCATAAAACATCATACCATGATTACACACTACCACACATATTCTTACAATCCATAGATTGATCACCTCATTATACTACCAAGCTTGTTTCTTCTCAATAGGTCTCTCAAGTACATGACTAATGAACACATCCTCAAAAATAATAAATAAAAATAAGAATGACATTAGTGAAAAATCCATGCATACCTTAGAATAGATTATCAACAATTTCCCCATTTGTAATTGATGTAAATTAATCATTCATGCCAATTATTCATAGAAGCTTCTCTTACTAGGATACAACTCCCATATATAGATGAATCTCCCCCTTTGAAATTAATGAAAAAGCACTACCTACAAAAAAAATCAATAAACTGGAATGAAATATCATATCAACAAGCCCCATATCTCATTGCATGGCTTAGACATCTTCTTCTTGAGAAATTGATATGACTCCCCCTTTAATGTCACAACTTATGCTCTTATTTCCTACTCTTGGAGATAAAACAGCTCCTTATTATCTCCCCCTAAGAAATTTTACTTGATTAGTGACTACTAGGAACAAAAATCACACCAATTCATATCATATATGTTTAATAGTAACATTTAGAAGAGGCTTAGTCAAAATATCTACAATCTGATCCTTGGTAGACATAAATTCAATCATAATTTTTTTTTTCACTTACATGTTATCTTAAGAAATGATAATTGATAGGAATTTTCTTAGTCCTTGAATGAATGATAAGATTATTTTAAACACTTATGATACAATTATTATCACAAAAATAAGACTAGGACCATCAAACTCCACATTGTAATCTCTTAAGGTTTTTATCATCCATAGTACGCAAGTACAGCATGAAGCTTATAAAATTTACTTAAACTCACAAGAATAAAAATCCACTAATGGTTAATTCTTTCTTATCCATGAGAATAGGCACTTATCTAAGAATAAGTCTTGCCCACTAGTGGTCTTTCTATCATCTAGACTCCCAGCCTAGTCTATATCTATATAGGCTAGTAGATCAAACTTCTAGCTCCTTGGGTAAACTAATCCATACTACATTATTCCCATGAGATACTTAAGTATCCTCTTGAATACTTGTAGATGAATTTCCTTAGGATATACTGGAAATCTTCCCACAAGTCATATTACTTGTATGATGTCAAGTCTAGAGGAAGTAGTATACAACAAACTCCTAATCATGGATCTATATTTTATCTAATTTACTCTTGAAGATTCATCTTCCTTTCTTAGATTATATCATGTAACTTATACTTACAACGTTTAAATATTCCATTTCAAACTTCTTTAACATCTCTTTTATATACTTGACCTATGAAATGAACATACCTTTTCAGATTGATTGATTTGAAGTCCAAGAAAGAAGGATAGTTCTCTAAGCATATACATTTCAAATTATGACTTCATCACCTTTGTAAATTAATTTGTCATGTTATAATTAGTTCCAAAAAATATTATATCATATACATAGAAAACCACTATCTGCAACTCCTCTCTTGAAACCTTGGTCCAAAAAATAGTTGTCTAGTCTAGCATACCAATATCTAAGGCCCTGTTTTGAACCCTATAGTGAATTATTAATACTATAGACATATTCCTTGTTATAATTCAATATAAAACTCTTAGGTTTCTCAATGTACACTTCTTCCTCTAAGTTCTCATTTAGGATAGTTGACTTGACATCTATCTGGTATATCTCGGAGCCTTTGAAACCTGCATAGGTAATAAACATCCTAATAGATTTTAATGTTGATATAGGAGCAAATGTTTCTTAAAATTCCACCCATTCTACTTTATCATATCCCTTGCATACTAGTATATACTTTTTTATGGTGACTTCTCCATTCTAATTGAACATGTTTCTATACACCCATTTTGTACCAATGATATTTTTATCTCTAGGCCTAGCTACTAACTCCCAAGTCTCATTAGTCTCAATTTAATTTAATTCCTCATTAATTAAATATATCCAAAACTTATCTTCACATGATTATACATATCTTTTAGGTTCAAATTTAGATAATAATGAAGTATCATCTTGATTAACATCACTCACAATTCTTCTTTTCATTCGTATACCTAGACTTTTATTTCCAATGATCTAAGGTTTAGGATGATCCTTTTGAATCTAACTAGAAGGAAATTTTGAATACTTTCTCTCCTCAATTTTTTATTCATCCTCATCTATATCTATAGCTTCTTCATCATTATTTTACTAAGAATATAATTTATTTGTCTCATCAACCTTCACTTTTGTGCTCTCCACTTTTTTTTGTCACCTATTATTGTAACATTTGTAAGCAACACTAAATGATGAATATCTCAAGAAAATAGCTTAATTAGACCTTGAGTCAAACTTGCCTATGTCATTCTCATCTCTCTTGATATAAAATTTGCTATCAAATATTAAAATGTTCAACACTTGAAGGTCTACCATTCTGTAATTCATATGGAGTCTATCACCATTGATCCTAATATGTATTCTATTCAATGTGTAAATTGCAATACTCACAAATTCTTTCTAGTAGCTATCAAACAACTTAGACAAATTCAACATAGTTATTACCATTTATTAAATTGTTCTATTCTTTCTTTCAACCAACTTATTTAGTTGAAGTGTTCTAGTAGCTAAAAACTATCTTCTTATTCCATTGACTTCATAAAACTCATCAAACTTGTTTGATCAAAACTCTCTTCCTTTGTCTAGCCTAAGACACTTTATCTTCACATTGATATCATATTCAACTAAATCCTTGAATGTTTTAAACTTAATTAAAGCTTCTAAATTATATTTTAAGAATGCTACCCAAGTCATTCTTATGAAGTCATCTATAAATAACATGAATTAGCTATCACCTTGAATGCTGTCAATCCTAGTAGGACTACATAGATCAATATAAATTAGTTCTAAATCTCTAGCAGTATAGTATTATTTAGACTTGAATCTCCTCTTAGTCTGCTTAACATGTTGACATGCCTTGAAAATAATATCTACAGGTTTGGAAAATTTGGGCATGTTCTTCATGGATCCCTTAGAGCTGATCTTGACTAGATTATTAAAGTTAATATGATGTAACCTTATATTCCATAGCGAAATTTCATCTATCTTTCTCATAAAACACTTCTCTTTTGTAATCTCATCCAATACATATAGATTGTTTTTAGTCTTCTTGGCTTTGGTAGTCAACTTCCCTAATTTTGCTCTCTTTATCTCACATCTTTTATCATGAAAAATTAGTGTATGTCCTTGGGTGCACATTTTAATTACACTCAATAAGTTGTGTTTCAAGCCATCTATATGCAATACATTTTATGTCTTGGTCTTCCCATTGTCTAAGCTCAAAACACCTTTACCAATTATTCTATCATATGTGTTATCTTTAAAACTCACTGAACCTATGACATTATTCTTCAAAGTGATGAATTTACTCTTATCTCCTATCATGTGACTTGAATAACTACTATATATATACAAATTTAAATCTTCATTTTGAGTATGAAAGGTAGTTTGGGCTATCATAGATTCTTCTCCTCTAGATTTTGGCTTCTCTTTCATCTCACCCATAAGGTCTAATTTCTTGATCCATTATTTAGTATTATGACTACATGTCTGATTAACATAACTAGTTTTCCCTATAGATCTTGCCTTACACTCTCTTACAATATGTCCTATTATTTTGGAGTTATAACATAGGATCCTACTTCTCCATCTACAATCAATAGCTCTATGTCCAAATTGACCATAAGAGAAACAATAACCAATGAAAGAATACACATACTTTGATTATTTAACCTTATCTATCTTTTGATGATTAATGGATATTACACTACTACCTTTGATATCCCTTAATGGAACAAAACCCTTGTTGGCTTGTTGATGATTGACGTAAAACATGACCATTTATATATAGGTCTTTATTCTACTAGCTTTATCACTCCTTGACAGACCATTGAATTTGGGAAACTAAATTTCTAGTAACTCGTTTTGTTCTTCCTTGAAATTAAAACCTATAATATCATGAAAGAAACTTTGACTATCCAAAATATTGTTAAGCTTTCAAGTAGTCTTCTCAAATTTTTGATATGTCTTTATCTTGATTTCATCTTTCTCAACTTACGCCTCTAATGTCTCTACTTTCATTCTAATCTCAATGCATTATTTCATATGATTCTTATCTTTTGAATAACATTCATAAGCTATTTTTATGACTATGGATAGATCCTCATTACAATCATAATAAACACTTTCATTATCAACATCCATACATGTGCTCCAAATATATCACTTAGACTGTTAAGCTTGTACAAGGGAAATTTTTATTTTACCAATTTTTGGAACAAAAAACATTGATATGGGGGTTAATTAGTGGAAAAAATTGTCTTTTAATTTCATATATCATTCATTAATCATTCAAATAAATCTAGAGTTGTAGCAATGCACAATAAACCATTCATATGAGTATCAAGTAGAAAGATAAAACATGAATACAAGATCTATGTGTGAAATCATAATTGGGGATAAAAATCACTAAAAAAAAACTTATAATATAGTACTATAAGCAATTAATCAAAATTTAATGAGACACTAACCCCACAAGGAGCACCAACCCCTCACTAGTCAAGCACCAACTTGTAAAGAGGCATCAACCCCTTAGGTAACTCAACACCAACTCAATCACCTGGAACTTATAGTAAAATTTACTCACTTTTTTATCACTTAAATAAATATGAACACCTTATTTTTCTCTTCTCACTCTTCTATCTCTCTCTAATAGCCTATTAGGTCTCTTCACTTAACTAACCCACTTCTTGGTAGAATTAGGTTAAATGACCTTCATCATAATCAATATAATTATTTTTATACATTCATGGAATATTTAGCACACTTATATGATTATATTAAATCCCTTAACCTTTTCTAAAAATATCTATGTCATTTATTCATCCCCTTAATTATTCTAACTAGTCAAATTAGGCCTATTAGACCTTCTTTTTATACTTGACTCTTGCTCTCACCCATATTAGTTAAAAAAACATATCCATAATTTTATAAACCTTTTAATATATCAAAAAACATATTTAAAAAATTAAAAAATAATTACATAGGTCAGTAATTACCCAGAAGGACCAAAACCACCATTAGGCCTAGTAGAGACCTAATGCAATTAGGCCTTCTCAAAACACATGCTTCACTTTGGCCACCTTGAAACACATTGGGCTTCAATAAATGTATGAAACAATTAAAAAACCCTTAAATTATACCCTTAATAAAGTTAAATTATGTTTAAAACACCATTAATATCATTTCACTCCTTGAACGATACCATTAGGTCTACTCGTAATTAGACCTTCTTACTGCTAAAAAGTCTACTTTGAAGATATGAAGCATACACTAAAATATGACATATAAAATAATAAAAAATCACATGAATATATCCTTAATAACCTTAATTTCATCACCCTGTTCATTATATTTCACCAAATATGGCATAATACTTAAAAAAAACCATTTTCATATGCTCATTCAAAACCGCAAACAAGCCTGAAGAATGCAGTCAAGATAGTTTGAGTTTTCAAACATTTATAGGAATGTATCATGAATAAAAATATTTTCAAAATAACATATGATACACATATAATAACTTGATTTTTGTTGGATTCTTAAACTCAACACAAAAAGACTCAGGAACAACATTCTCACTCACACACATAAAACTGCTACATCAAAAAATTGAGAAATAAGGGGTTCCCTATAGCTTCCACTCACTCTTATGACAAAAAAATTGCACATAGATAAACTTTAGAGATTAATCTACATGATCCAATCATAAAACTAGGTCATCCAATATAATCCAAGGAACTAATAATAAGATTTTTTGTATCGGGTTATTATGAGGGTTTTAGGATGGTTTAGACTTCCTACCATTCTTAGCAATCATTCATAAAATATTTCCCAAAATATTAAGGTATGACCCTTACCTAACTATCATGAGATACTTGGATCTTCATATGAAGGTTTCACACGCTAACGAGCATAATAAAATCTTTCTTAAGTCTACTATACCTCATTCTATCCACAAATAAAAACTCAACACCAAATTTCATGCTTTCTCCCTCAATATATGAACTTATAATTTTTTAACACACTTGATACAACCTTTCACACCTATTATAATGGTATCATTAACATTGGCACCTTGGGAAATGATCTTGACTACTCATTATGCTACATTAATATGAGTCATTAATTACACTTTTATTTCATCAATGATAACTCCATATATACCTTATAACACATTCATAACACATATGCATTGAGAATAAAGTATTAAATACCAAGGGTGCCAACTAGGTCTTATGATAAATATTATGAAAGTGAAAATCTGAAAATAAGTAAAAAATTATGTTTAAAAGTGTATAACATTATTAAAACATCACATGCATTCTCAATCCAAATAATTATGTAGTTCTAAAATTGAATAAATATGCAAAAAACTAGGGTGTTGGAAAGATAAGTAGTAATTGATGAAGGTACTACAAAGAGAAGCTTTAAGGAAGATAGAATGAAAAAAAATCATGAAATATAAATTGGGTTAATGTAAGGGAAAGGAAAGGAGACATAAGAAGACTCAAAATATGCATTTATATAAATATATAACCCAATTTAAACCTATATGTGATAGTGCTACTTAAATCCTAACATATGGGAAAATTAATATACATATTCTAGATCATATGGAAATAAGGACAAAAGACACATATTATAAAAGTATTAAACAAAACAATTTTGATGTATAAATAACATAATGGATTAAATAAGGACTCATTTGGATGAAACAAGTCATGAATATTGAAATCACATATAATCCTAGTTTTCATGTTCTTGTTATGTGGACAACTTTGTGAACAAGTTTTATAAGAATTCTTTAAGAACATCACGAGGTAAAAGTTGCATAGATGATTATGGACACATGTGAAAAATAAAACTAATACATAACTGCTAACTATAATAGGGGAATCACTAAATTAGATAACCTAGAGAAAGAGCCATTGTTAGCAGAGGTTCTTGTAAATATACATCAAGACATGATAAGAATTGTATATGTGTGAAGAGGATTGCAAAATCAGAACATAGACAAGAATAACACATTATTATTAATATTATTATTATTATTATTATTATTATTATTATTATTATTATTATTATTATTATTATTATTATTATTATTATTATTATTATTATGTCCATATTTGAATAATAAGTGAAAACACATGAAATAATGTAGAGAAATCTCATTATTATTCTACTTTTAGTAGATTATAATGAAAAAAAATATACAAAAAGTATAGAACATGTAAAAAATGATATTCTCAACAACCATCATTTGATCTCTATATTAATCTATAATATTTTATAAATCTTATTCATTACAATTGATCACTATTTAAAGGGATTGTAAATAATCTATCACTATGAATTATATCATTTCATTTCTTCCTTACAGAGAGTGCTTTCATATTCTAAAATATTTTTATATACATATATATGATGAATACATATAGAATGATATACATTTTAAAAAATGATTTAGAATTATATTCTACTACCAACACTTTCTCATACTTAAACATGTGTATTTTACTAAGACAAAGTTATAGGAAGTGTGCCTACTATCAAATCTAGTGGAACTAAATATGAATATATAGGGAGATTTGGTTTAAAAAATATACTTACGGTAATTGTTCAAGGTTAGTTTTAGTAAATTTCACCTCTTTCACACTAATTAGCCACCATTTTAGGGTTTTGATAAAATAGCCTCGCTAGGAGGCCACCTTTTATTGGGTTTTAATAATCATCGTCCTGCGTATAATGTTTATGGTTTTTTATATTTCAAAAGTCTCCATGTTTTCTAAAATGTATCCCTCCAATATATGGAGAGAAGGTGGAGGCATAGAGTGTGATGATGGAATTAGAGGAGGATGTGAAAAAATTAGATTCATTAACATTGTTGCTAAGGAATATGCCACTAAGTAGTTAACTGCTCAAGATATTTGATATATTTTGGCTGATTTACAACCTAATTTTTTATTTATTTATTGGTTTTTCAGCTCTTATTTAAGTTGGGTAGGTGAAATTAATTGAGAATCATTGACACTCAAAACAATGGAACTCTCTAAATGTGATAGATCTTGAATTTATTCCAATATACAAGGACATATCACACCATGTTGATCGATGTTCATAATAGAACATATAAATACATGATGTTGTAGATGTATTCATCTTTTGTGATGAAAATGGAAACCCTTTACTAAGAAAGTTATAGCTAAATGTATTAAAACATTTCTTCCATTCAATCTGCATACTATTGAGTTTATATTCCAATGAACATGTTGTGTAGGATCTCACTCTACCATTTTGTCATTTTATCTAAGATAATGTTTATTGAGTGAAGATACTCCTTTAGTGAAACATCCATTTGAGCTAGAGTAGCTGTATAATCCCAAATATTTGCCTTGGATTTTTATACCTTGAATAAGTCTGGTTAAAAGTCACCTAATGTGTTCTCTAGATACTATTTCTAGTCAAAAATATTTCAATAAAATTGAGTGGATTTCTACACATTAGTGTCCAAAAATTGTTCATATTATTATAAACATTGAAATATCATATGTGTTTCTACCTTCAATTACCAACCTTGCACAATGGGATTCTATAGTTTATGCATAGATACCAAATCCTTTTTGAGCTGTGAGAGTAAGGTGGTGATTTTTTTCTCATTAAATGTCATTTGGTCACCTAAAATTTGAGTGAATAATGATTGACACATGTCATCTATAATTTCTTAGTTATTGAATAAGAAAAATTTTAAGTGTGCCTTTTCCTACCTCATACAAAATTTTTATTACTCTGTATTGGTGGCTTTATGTGTTTTAGACTCTTGAAATGTAGTTTCTCCCTCAATATGATTTTCTAGTGGTAGATAGGTCACATCAAGTTACACATCTTAAATTATTGTCATCATAGCAATTGAATTTGTAAAATTTTTGGTTAAGTATGACTAGTGACAAATTTCAACAATCAAGAATGTGAAGGTTATTCATCACATCTTTGGGGCTTGCACATCTCATAACCATTTTCTATTTTTTTAGATTGTTCTTATGATTCCTCTTCTTGTGCACCTCTAAGTGTTGATCATGAGGTTTTCAATATGTTGGGAGGTTGAGGTCATTAATAATAATTTATTGTTTAGGTTCTTCTATTATCAAATTTGTAGGATACTCTACATGTTTGGACTTTTGAGGATTATTTGAGAATTTATCCTTACTCTCTATCTCCACCACTTATTTTTCCTTGGTAGCTTCCTCTACTTACGCCTTTATTGATTATT
Source organism: Torreya grandis (assembly GCA_037957365.1). Classification (NCBI taxonomy): domain Eukaryota; kingdom Viridiplantae; phylum Streptophyta; class Pinopsida; order Cupressales; family Taxaceae; genus Torreya; species Torreya grandis. The sequence continues at coordinate 46,653 of JARHVA010009044.1, forward strand.
CTAATTTATATGAAAAATAATCTTCATATTAATCCTTATCATTATATTTTACTCATATTCATTATTTCATATATATTCCCTTTATTTATCTTCACCAACCTAGGTTGTTGCATCAACCTCAACCTATTTATTCTACATTTCTTGTGATTCCTTATCTGGTTACTAATTTTCATTTCTTTCAACTTCTTCTGGTTATTATTTCCTTTTATTATCCTTTTCTTATTCTTGATTATTATTCCAATGCATTATCCTCTTCCTCTTTATTTCTCACAACTTATTAGTCTATTTTCACATTTTCCTTCACTTTTAACTTAGTAATGTTGACTTATAGTTGTGGTTGTTTCATTTTTTTCTACACTATAGGTTATTGGGGGGTAGTTGCTACTATTGGGGTATAAAAATAAAATTATGGAGAAGGTGGTGAAGGTGGTGGTGAAGGGATATTAGTCTATTATTGATCAAGTTAATGTAAGGAGAAGCATAGGAGAGAACCACCCTATGTTTACTCACCAGAGTCTTTATGTGAGTAGGTAAGACCAATGCTTTATTATAACACTTTCCTTAGTGAGTATATGTAGTATTGAGATGCTATGTTGCTTTATCCTATTATTATGCTTGCTCCTTCACATCAAAAACCTATGTAAAATTGCCTATCCTATTTGTGACTATTGGCGATGTCTTAGGATTTTGATCAATGCACATAATTTGTATACTATTAGTTAATAGGGATTTCCTTATTATACTTTAGGTTTCCCTATTCGCACTTATTGTTATTTTATTTTAGATATCTCACCATTTCAACTGATAATCACTAAATCGGTGCACTTTCTTAAAAATTATAGGTGATTATTTATTTAATATCCTCCTTCTCTATGATTATATCCATGATGATGGACTTAGGAGGTGTCAGTATATGAGCCAACATTACAAATGGGACATTTTTGTGTAGTTGGTAGGTGTCAATTACATTCTAAAATAATAATTTATTTTCTTCCTCTTGTTCATAGATGTCTTGGTATATGTCCTACATAATTGAGTTGTATGCCTATGTCATAACAATTCTTAATGTCCTTAAATTATAATCTATTTAAATCTAGGGCATAACTTGTTAGTGATCCATGGGTTCATTATGTGACTTCCTGGGTGGATATTATTATCTTTACAATAGAGCCTTGAGATTTCATGTAATTAGTTGAGATGAAGTTACAATAGGTTTCGACTAATCATGCTTTTATGTTAGTGCCTTACCCTATTAGTGTGGAAATGGCTGATGCGCACTTAGAGGAATATATCACAAGGGTTAAATAATTTTTTATAATAACACTTATTTCCTTATAATTACTTCTTACACATCTAACATGGTGATGAAGAATGGCAGGGGAATGGGTGATTGTTTGTCCAATCCATGAAGTTGTATCTACATGCCATCATCTAGTTTGGTGACATCTTCATGAAGTTAGAGGTACTTCCTAACATGAGTGGGCACCCTATGTTATGATGTAGTAAGCACTTGTACTTCAAGTCACAATTTATTTAAGTGGCCCAAATCTATGGGTATTACCTATTCTAGTCTAGACAATATTATTGAAGGTATTCATATGACAAAACTCTCCATCAGATTGATAGTACTATCAAGATACTTAAATTGAGTAATGTAGATAAATATTACTAGGAATTGGTATTAAAAACTATTTGATGCACCCAAAATTATCTTCTCCATGTTGGTAACCTATGCATCCACTATAGAATATAGCTAATTTAAATCATCATGTAGTCAGATGATGTAGTAGACAATGTTGATGAATCCCTTCATCTCGTGCTACAAAATTTTAATGGTTTTGTAGAATATCCTTATAATGTAGTCATATAACATGTATATGACAAAACTCTCCATCATCTATGATATAACTATCAAGATACTTACATTGAGTGAAGTAGATAATAAATACCAGGAATTAGTATTATTTTTTTTTGTGATGTACCCAAAATGATCTTATCCATGTTGGTATCTAGTGTATCCACTACGAACTCTAGATAATTTAAATCATCATGTAGTTAGATGTTGTTTTAGGAAATTTTGATGAACCCCTTTGTCTCATGCTACACACTTTTAGTGGTCTTCCAAAATTTCCCTATAATGTAGTCATATAATAATCAAACTGTGGCATCCTCCACTAAATGAATTAGGATTCTCCTATATACTATGGCTTAATTCTCTAATGTATATGAATTAATTAGAGGGATCTTGGATTTGTATGGTATAAGGGATTTACCTCGAGTTAAAAGTGTTATATTCCTCACTATTTTTGTTATATTTATGTATATAGTATCACCTTTGGATAAGTGTACTATCCTTTGATTATACCTAATTAGAAATGTCATCACTAGTTCATCTAGATTTTTAAAATTTGGGAATTCTATTAATCACTCAACATCTAAATGTCTAAGTTGATGTTGCATATATAGGGCTCATGGTTCTGCATGATAAGCCAGATATGGTGTAAGAAAATCTATTTATGCTACCTCTGTGAAATCAAAGGGGTCTGGATCATAGTACCTTGTTTGTCTTAATGCTAAGTAAATTAACATATCCTCATTTTATATATCATTTAGAGTTATAAAAATATATGATCGATCTATTATCATTTTTATGTAAGCCATTAGTAAATGGATATAAATCAAATATGTAATGTGAACAAGTATGCACTAAAGTATATGATTAAGATTAAAACCACATGGAACTATTGTTTCCAATGGGTTACAATGTAATTTTTCTCTATATGCCCTCCCTTATATAGAGATTAATATTTACAATTGTTTAAAACATTGAATTTAGTTTGGAAAAGATTTTTTTATGTTTTTATTATTTTAGTTTGAATGCCATCAGTTATTATGATGTGGCCTTGTTGTTTCTCTAGATAGGTTCATTATTTTAGATGATTACGTTCAATGATTTGATGCGTCAAGATTTATTCTATAGACTTTAATTTAATATTAATTAAATTAGCATAACACACTAATATAATTTGGTAAATATGTAATCTTTGAAGTGTATTATCATTAATCGCTTTGTGAATGACTTGCTTTTACCTTTATTTTGTACCATTTTGATCAATTCTATGTTCCTATACTAGATTGATTGAAAATGTATTTACTTCTCTTCATGTTACATTTTCATTACATTTATACCTTAAATTCATACTATATGATTTATAATTATATATTATGTTCTAATTTCCCATGATATAGATATCACATTGCACACCCTTACACTACAAACCTAAAAAAAAAAATTAAATAGTAAATTAATTTTTTTAACTATATGGTGTTACTCAATGCCCACCCAAA
>JARHVA010009044.1:60000-152500 GCA_037957365.1 Torreya grandis
GAATCAATATGTGTCTTTGACTTATTAGTTTATAAACTTGCTATGTATCAAAAATCCTATCATCCTTTTTGAGTAAATGTTTGGATGGGATAAAAGATGGCTTGTGCATGTTTCTCTAATACTTTTCATGTATATCCCATTTGTGTTCGTTTCAATATTTAGTAACAAATATTCAATATCCTTTTTAATATATTATATATATCCTTTCAAAATCATGTTATATGTAATGTTTTTCATGTCTTTATTATCTGTGAGGTGTCACTTTCCTTTTGAGATTGTACTAGAAAGGACATACTTAGAGGTAAAGTAGCTAGTACCATGTTGTCAAGAAGTGGAAGGAATGTTATAAGAACCATAAGATAATGATTAGGGGTTTGGGGTTATTTAGTTATATAAATAATATTATCCCATAAAATATCAATGGGTACATGCAGAAGGATAACCCATAAGATCAAAGGGAGCATTAATAAGTAAGAATCATGTTTGCAATGATGTAATTTTGAAATGTGAAAACATATAAGGATGAAACCAAAATGAATATGTAGAATGTAAGATGAAATGATTATTTATGTGTGGAAGTAAAAAATCAAATCAATGAAACCCTATGACAAAAAATATGAGACATATGTTTTGTGTAAGGAAATCAAAAATGAAATTTGAAACACTGGAAAAAAGTCTAAAATATTGGAAGGATGAATTTTTAAGGGAAAGTTATGGTTTTTATCTATTCAATATGTTTATGGGTTCACCAACATGTTTTACCCTAGTTTAGATTAAGATAAGTTGATTAATATACTTATAATAAAGACTTGAAATGTAACTCAAACTTTGAGATAAAGCATTCAAGTAGACATTTGAATGTAAAATACTAGGAATGATATTGCTAATTTCACAAGTGGCATATGTTAATATAGTAATTAAAAAAAAAGATATGAATACTTATCTTTATTGGATGACTAGCTAACTATGTAATTATTATACTAGTTAAAATCAAGGTAAAGCAAGATTGTGATTCAATAAGTTCTATAACTAATTCTCTATCTATGAAGGGTCAGTTATGTTGGATTGGGTAAATATGTCATTGATCAATATTGACCTATGTTGTCTAATATTAACCTATGATTAAACTAGGAATAGTTACGATATGGTCATCTATGTCTATCTATACTTGTACTGTATCCATGATCTAGTTACTTGATAATTTTTGAAACTCCAAAAATGGTGCTCCCTAAGTGTGCTTATGAGGGCCAAATACCTAAAAACCCCATGAGAGTGTAATGGGTTGAGTTAGTCCTAAGTACCCTCATATAATGATTTACTTCTACCTACATACATAATACTTCATGGAGAGTAATAAATACATGCACAATTCTCCCACCTAATTACATGATTATGAATTTATGTTCATTTTATGTATGAATCTAGAGATTTAGTTTTGATACTTGACAATGCTTTATACAACCCTAATTTATAGTTCTTCAAATATGCATTGTGATTGATCCTAGTTATAGATTCTCAATTTTGGATGAATCAAATAGATTTTATCAATGTGCAATAGTGTATAGATATGTTATAGATAAGTCTAAAGTCCATTTTGATTGAGACCTTGATTTTATTTATATATGAGTCCAATTGGGTAATTTTTCACATAAATAAAAAGCTATGAAAATGGAACAAATATAAGGAGAGGTTTAATTTTAATAAGTAACCTCTTAGGGGAAGGGGTTGGTACTGACTACATTAGGTTAGTATTTACTAAAGATGTTGATCAAATTTGATGGAATTGACCTATTTAAATATAGACTAACTAAGAGCATAGAGAAGTATATGAAGGATATCTAGTAGGTTTAAAATATGTAATGAGGTTATTATAGGTTTGTATCAATAGAAAAGCAAGATTGAATCATAAGATATGATGAAAGTGCAGGAGAATGGTAGATTAAGACATATTTTTGTGTTTAATTCATGCATGGTATAATAATGTCTAAATTGTCATTATCAAGTACCAAATACAAGGTTTTAACATATAAAAAATTAAAGATCAATGTTTTAAAAATGGCTACATGGACTATAATAGTTTATTAGTTTTTATAATACACAATCATTTTAACTACCATTTTAGATTTTTATTAAATATTAGACATTCCAATTATTTTTTATAGTTTTTTTAACATGCAAGGTAACTATGATTTCAATTTTCAATTTGAACCATAATATCCCTATAAAGGAACACTCATATCCTAATTTAGATAAGGGATAAAAAAATATTTCTTAATTATACCTCTAGTCATGAATATAAAAATTACTAATATGTTAGCCTCTGATGAAGGTCAATGCTAAAGACCAAATCTTTTTCATGCCAATTTTAATGGGGAACCACCTAAACTAGTAATATTTATTTTAGTTCAAAACTTAGTATAATAGGTAGTATAACCTAATATTTTTTCTCACTATGAAAAATACGCAATAAAAGGTACTAATCAACCCCTGCATTTACAACTAGGTAAAAAACATGATTCTATACTCCATAAAGATGTTTCATTATTATGGATTATAAATTCCCTATTATATCGATTTCCCCACATTATATTTTATTTAGTTCATATCCATGTATTATATTACGGATTTTCAAATAACAATAAAAATCACATCCAAAAATCACTTTTCATTTGTTCGACCCCTTCAATTAATGTTGTAGCTTCAATGTCATTATTTGTAGCTTTAGTGTCATTCTTTGTATCTTTAGGATGAAAAATAAACCCCATGCCCATCTACCCCTCCCATTATTAATTTTAATTTATGTAAATATATTAAAGAGCCTACCTTTTTAATTCCTAGAGTATTTCTAGATGCCCCATCATTTTTTTCAAAGAATCTACCATATGTAGAATTTGTTAGCTAAATTTTGGCTATCATAAATGAGGTTCACAAAATAAACCTTCTTGTCATTGCTTAATAACCTCATTCTTATCCATTTCATTCCTTGTGACTTATTCAAATGGTATTTTAAATACCTATTAGTATAGCTTGAGGATATTTTGACAAAATTAAGGTAGTGTCTTATATTAATCTCATGATAGTCTAGTCTTTCCATGATGTGAAGAAGGTTGGTAAAATGATGTAAAAGGTACTTGGTTTTCTATAAAATTAATAACATGATTTGACAACCTTGCATGAACATCTTACACTCATTTTTAGAATTTAAGGTTATTTTATGAAGTTTAAGGTAAAGAGTCATGCAAGGGAAAAGTGTATATAGCCAAGTCCAACATATGTCAAATCAAAAAATATGAAATATCCATAAAAATAAATTTGTAGAAGATTTTTAAGAATTAATCTAACCTGAATATATGTATGGAATGTCAGATCATGTTAATTTTAGAAGTTCAACATCTAGATGAGAGAAAATCACTCCCAAAAGAGTAATTTCAAGTACTTGTATCGACTTAGAGGATTCTATTTTAGGTGAAAACATATTGAGAGTTTCTATTGAAATTTTATCAAGTAATATACATTAATATAAAGCTTTTATAGGTCCTAATAAACAAAAAAATTCTTCAGAACCTCCATTGGCTTCTTGGCAGACTAGCAAGGGTCAACTTCACGTATTTGGTATGGATAAAGAAGAGACAATGATAGACTGAGATTATGGTAAAATTAAGGGGGTATAATTTCCTTTAGTATTATTTCATTATATCTTAGAATGGTTCCCCCTTATTTATGAATAATTGTTAAAACCATTAGGTGTTCTTAAGCCCTTGAAAAACCCCCAGTTCTCAGTTTTGAGAAAGGTTGATTCATGAATGAGCTAGTGAAGGTAAAGTGAATAATTAAAATGACTCTTAGATATGAAATAAAAATTATCATAATTTCATATTCTATCCTTCTATAATGTGTGGAATTAGAAAGTGAGCCAAATATTTCCATAGAATAGGTTACTGGTTTGCACTTTAGGCTTGAAGGTTTTTTATGGTGTCTAATGCATCTAAATTATTGTTAAATGTTTTTCACCATATTATAATTTAATTAAAATATCTCCAACATGACTGGTCACTCCATACTAGTCCTCCAAGTAACATTCATGTTACTAGCCTAAGGACTATGTCATGAGGTTGCCTAGACAAAATAGTTTCAAAAGGTCTTATCTTGAATTATCAAAGTCATATGAGATTCATGATCTCATGGTAAGTGTAATAAGGATATTAATAATAATTTTTATGTTGGTTATTATAAGAATATATATAATAAAAGCTTCAACTAATGAAAATTTAAACCTACATTTATGTTGACTTGTAGGTCTCTTTTTATGTAAAGTGTAATAAGTTATGTATTGACAAATTGAGGGTTGACAAACTAAATAATGGAGATTTAAGGGAAATTTATATATTGGATTAAATCTATGATAATTATGATAAGGCATGGTTTGATAAGTATTTAAAACATATCAAAACCTTGATTACCTATAGTCATGTCTTGGTTGAATTTGAGAGAAGACATATGCTTGTGAGGATGTAAGGTCTTGAAGAAGTTTGTGGAGAGACAAAATAAAACAAAAAGACTCTAAAAAATATTCCAAAGATAATTTAAATTATAATATACCTACAAATAGGTTTTAAACTCTATAAATATAGTTAAGGAAGCCAAAACTGACACCTACAGTCTTGTGCATGAAGAAGGATTATTGGTTGAGGGTAGTGAAAGATCAAAGTTGTTTGATAAAACCCAAATATATGAAAATTTAAGATAAATTATCTAAATTAATATTACATATCTAAAATTTATTTCACCATCAATTGATATAAATCTAAATGACTCACTCCTAAAAAAACTAAATAACCCTGTTACATACAGGGTAAAGGGAAGCACACATGTATTGTCAAGTAGATGAAATTATTGGTAAGTGTGTAAAAGGTTAAGTTTGAATATGAATGATAATTTAATCAGGTTTAAATAATATTAAGGTTTTAATAATTTAGTATAAGAAGACAAAATTATAAAGCTTAACATTCAAGAGACATTCATCCAATCACCTATAGGTATATGTGAGAGCATGAGAGAGAATTAAATGTAATGTATGAATTTAATATGGGGATAAAGTGAATAATCAAGTTAAACTAGTCAGGATAGTTCAAAAAATATCTAAATAAATATTAGAGAGAGTAATCAAAACAAATTCACCTTAACCCCTATAATTATACAGTCAAAATTAACACATTTAGGCCTATCTAGACAAATGAGAGAGATGCCTACATGGTTTGAAAGACAAAGGTCTATGGGAAGGATAAAATCATATTGAAATTAATCTCTAATGATATCATGAATTCCATATGACCTTCAGGGTCAATGAAAATGTCAAGGTTTGATAAGTGTGTTTAGGCCTGATAAGCATAAACCCACACATAGACCTATGTGTTAAATTTTGAAGAGAATGGTTTATTGAAGGTGATATGTAGACCAAAATACCATAATAATGTGATTTATACTTATAAGAAACATTATATGAGGTTTTTAACCCCTTTAATAGTGATAACAAGGGATAACATAGACATCTAAGGTTTCTTACATTAATTTTTCCTATAAACCCTAAACATCAATGAGTGAAGGATACAATTGGTATATTGAGATAAATGTTAGAGAAGGCCATTGGGAAATTTCATGGTGGATAAAATAAACACGATTTAGGTTTTTATAACCAATACCAAGATCTAATATAGATGTTCAAACAAACTTCTCTCTCTTAAGCTCATAATTGCAGGATTACCAACCTGAGAAACATCTTCTTAAGCTCATAACTATACAAACAAGTTGAATGGAATTATAAGATCCTATGGATAGTTATATATAATTATATAATTGGAAATTGTGGAATTAGTTCATTTATTAAGGCTTTGATCTTTATGAATCATTTTTAAGATGATAAGGATGTTTCAAGCTGCCAAGAAGCACTCTAATGACATGATGAGAGAATTTGACCTCCTAAGTGCCTAAAAATTATTGGTTGTCCTTTAAAATGACCTTAAAAACATGAATAAATCTTATTATAACCTTCTCAAATAATTTTTTTCCATGTGTAGGGTACTCATTATATGGAACATGGCTAAAATGATTATTTCAAGCTATTTGGAAGCATGGAACGTCATATTAGAACTTCAAATTAAACATGGAGCACAATTAGGAGGTATTTGAATTGAATCAAATGTTTATTTTAGGTTACACACATGTGGGGTTTTTTTAGATCTAGATCTTAGTTTTTAGGCCTAGAAACCTTATCGAGTCCTAACTGGAGAGATAAAACAAGTGAATAAGTTTAATTTCACTCAATGGTTGGTCATGAAATTGGGCACATAGCTATAAGGTCATACTAAGTACTAAAAACTATTCCTATACTTCTAATATCATCTATATATTTTTAGACATAAGGATGCTTTCATGTTTTGAGGGCTATAAGGAATCGAGGATAACTTTGGGCTTTAGGTGCAAGATGAAGTATTAGAGAGTGATTGATGCTTTGAAAGGAGTTGATTCAAGTTTTTTAAGATATAGAGATTCATTTCATGAAGATAGGTTGCATTCATAAATATGACATTAATATTTTAAGCTTGTAAATAGGGAGAGGTATAGTAGGAACAATTGGGTTTCAAGACACCTAAAAAGGTGTGATCATCATTGTATCATCACTATAGAAGATTCCTAAGCAAATGAAAGGTGTCAAGAACAAGGCTAGAAGGTAAATCAATATGACTTGATGACTTATAAGTGCCACTTGTCACTTTCCAAGACTTGAAGAGGGTAATTTCAAGAAGAAAATAAAGGTATCAAGCAAATAGAGAAGTCCCAACTCCATTTAGAAGAAGAAGCATCTTAAAGGAAGTAACACATGTCCTTGAATATCTTATGAAACTATTCTCAAAATCCCTTATTTATTGTAACTCTCACTTGACACTTGTTAATTGCTTGCTTTGACACCTCTCTCTCTTTTACTCTCATTCTCTATAAATTCAACCTTGTTTTGTCTTTGTAGGAATCCTCCACTTAGGTATGACAAAGCCCTACCCATTTGTATGCATTTGATGAATGAAAAACTACTAGTTTTACCTTTTCCTTTAACTATACTTAGTCTATGTATATGAACAATTGATCTTATCACGTATTTTACGCCTATATGTAGTTTAAAACCTTCTTTTATAGGTCATGTGAAGTGTGAGGGTTGAGTGAGATTTTCCACTCCTTAGTGTCATTATATGACCTCTTGATTAGTCCTCCTAGCTAAAACATCTATCATAACCTCTATATTAAATTATTGATGTGGGATTCCAAATTAGGAGTTATGTATGTTAAGGTTAGTCTATTGGTCTATATGTGCACATGCATCTAGTTGGTAGTGATCAACTAATTTTGTTTATCAAACCCTTGGTCAATTTTATTTATGATATCCTTATCAATTTTTATTTTAAAGTTATTAGTAGAGTCTAATTTATACATGAAGGAGAGCTAATACTTTAACCTAGAGGTTTAGTCCACCCAAAGGTCACCCACATCCTATGATCAATCCCATTTCATAGCTCAATTTGAGAGGGCTTGAAACACACTCTCAAGGGTAAAAATTTGAGCTATAACAGTCCTGACATGCCCAATAAGACTAGATTGCAATGAATTGTAGAGTGTTTGGTGTTACTCTTCAATGCATTAGGTTTTGAAGGAATTTTAACAAACATCAATGGAAACTCTAAATGTATTCAACTAGCTATATTAGCCTAGGTACCATTTTAAACAAGTGATCCTTCATTTATACCTTTCACATGAGGTTTCATGGCCAAGTTTGATGTTGATTTTTGTTTTAGACAATTTGGGAAGACATATCAAACTCATGGTGATCCTTATATAGTAGTATATTAACCCTTTCCAATAGCCTAATATGTCATATTAGACCTATAATGAGTCATATCAGACCTATAATGAGCCATATACATCATACAAAGAGCTTATTTTTACTTCACATGATTTTAGTTATCCATATGATCACCCTTTATATCAGTCATACCAGGATAGTTCACCCCTTTGGCAGCCGTCTCAAGACCATATTACCCCTAGTTAGCATAGCCACATTTAAAATTAGTTTATCTCAAGTTTCAATCAAACAATATTTGGCTATGATTGGTATATGTTAGGGCTTAACAAACAAAGTGAGTATCCTAGTCATCTCATTCATAATATGAGAGACTCATTGTAGATGCTAAAGAGAGAGTGGGAACCTATTGAGGGATTAAATGGGAAAAGACTCGCAAGTGGCATGCTTGACATATGTGGCCTAATTAAGTGCATAGAAAATAAAATAATAATTTATGAAATAAAACAGGTTCAATTATATCATCCCCATGTTCCTTCATCTATACCACCTCTTCCCTCTTACGTGTAACCCATTCTTCCCCAAAATATAAAGCTAAGTGATCTTTAAATTATCCCATGTCCTTCACATAACCCTTAAGCTTTCGCATCATATAAATCAATCCAAGAGAACATACAAAAGAAGAAATAGGTTATTTTTTAACATCTTATTGTTGAGAATCAAAACAAATCAGAATTGGAGAGATTGATTGCTACTTCGAGGGAAGCTAATGAAGATATCTTAGCATAAAATTCTACCCTTCTTCCTTAGTAACCCCACTATAACTCTTTTAAGATTCCATGTTAGTATCAAGTTGTGAAATAATGATAAAAAAGTGGAATAAGCATAGATTGGGGAGTTGAGATCAAGGAAGAGTCTGAACCTATTCAAGACCCTAAATCCTTCCCATATTAGAAGTCAATTCAGTAAGGAATCCAAAGTAAAAAATATATCCTTGTTGAGAATCTTGAAAATTTTAAGACATTCCCATATTGTAAGTCAATTCAAAAGAGTATTCAAATGAAGAATGAGCCCTTGTGGAGAAATTTGAAAGCCAACATGTTCCAAATATGGAAGCTTTCATTAGTGAATGGAGGGAAGAGAAAGAAAAACTCATTTAGCATGATATCCCAAAACCTATTTATGAGTTTGAGTAACCTATCCTTGAGTAATAAAGTTAAATTATAGTTATAGATCACTTTACATAAGGTTATGATGAGGTTACTTCAAGTGAACAAGAAGAGGAGCTCATTATTGGAGCACCACTTGATGAATAAAGATTAAAATTCACAATTGAAGTTGAAGAAAAATTCCACATTGATGGAGTATAAGATGATCAAGTTGTTATAGTAGAAGAAAAATATTCTAAGGATCCATTAGAGGTGGAAAAATACTTTTTTGATGACCAAGACCATGATTAAAGAGCTATAATTTCTAACTCCTCAAATTATGTTATGCCTAGCTCTATATCATCTCTTATGAATATTTAAGAAGGTCTAAGTGAACTTAAACCAAGTGAAGTTCAATTGGAAGAGATTTTTTGAAGTTATAGAGTAGGTTACACTCTTTTAGAGAGAGGTTATGGTCTAATTCAGATTTAAGAAGGTAGTTTTATCAAGCAAATTACCAAGTAAGAAGAAGGAATCTCTCCAAACATTCCAATCCAAGAGGCTACTTCATTTGAAGATGACTTATTTGATGTTCTCAAAGAGGGTTATCAACCTCTCCATCCATTTTTAGGTACTTTTTAATTATTAGGAAATGAAACTAAGTTTTAGTGGCCTTAATATCATAATAAACAAGATACACTCCTCCTTAAAGGCAACCCTATAATCATGCTATAAGGTCTATCTAAGATTATTCATCTTGATCAAGAGCATCCTATTGATTAGACAAAAATGAGATTATTTGTGCATAGAAACCAAGTTTGTAACTAGATTAATTTGGTCATTGACTCACATAGTTAGACTATGTACAAGGGAATGAAGCAAAAATGTCGAATTTCTTGTCATGGAGACCATGAATATGCCAATAAATCTAAGTGTAGGTGGAAGATCTCTCTCCATGAATAATATCATTTCATGGTGTCACGATGACCTCAAGATATTCACATTTAATCTTGGAGGACAAATAAATGTTGAGGTTCATTGTGTATGGTATTTTGTTTGTGGTTTGTTTTCCCTAAGTGCCTTGACATAATTATATGTTTTGTCTTATTTTGCATTTTGTCTTGTTTATGTGTTGTATTTTGTGTGTTATGTGTTGGAGGTCAAGTCAGATATCTTTTCTTTGTCAAGCATTTGCATTCAATTATAAAAGTCATTTATGTTCTGAGTTTGAGTAGTAGATGATTCCATGCCCACTAGATGAACTAGGCAACTAGTCTAATATGCTTAGCAAGTAAGCATACCTAGGAGACTGTAAAATATGTTAGCTAAATTTTGTCTATCACAAACTAGGTTGACAAAAAGAATTGATTTTCATGTATTAATAACCTTTTTCCTATCCATTTTATGCCTTGTGATGTCTTCAAATGCTGTTTTAAATGTCTTACTAACATTGTTTATGATTGTTTTGACAAAATTAAGGTAATGTATTCTTTTGGTCTTATGCTATTCTAGTCTTTCCATGATGTGAAGAATGTTGGTCAAATTATGTTAAAGTTAATTAGTTGTCTATCAATGTCATATTATGATTTGAGCACCTTGCATGATCTTACACTTGTTTGCATAAGTTTATGTTATTTTGTGAAGTTTAAGGTAAAGTGTCATGCAAAGGAAAAATGTATATATGTAAGTCCAACGTATGTAAAAGCCAACAAGATGAAATATCCAAATAAATATAATTATCCAATCTTGTGAAGTATTTATCTAACTTGAATATATGTCAGGGATGTAAGATCATGTTTGTTTTGAAGGTTGAACATCTAAATGAGAGAAAATCACTCCAAAAAGAGTAGGTTCAAGAAATTGTAATGAATTATATGATCCATTTTTAGGTGAAAACATATTAAAAGTGTGTCTTCAGATTCATCAAGTCATATCCATGAAAATCAAGCTTTTACAAGTCCTTAGAAACCCAAATATTATTTATAACTTCCATCAACTTCTTAGCAGACTAGTAAGGGTCAACATCATGTGCTTGGTATAGATAAATGAGAGAAATTCATGGCATGAGATTTTGGGAAGATTAATTTGGTATAATGTCACTTAGTTTTGTGGAAATTGTTTTCATATTGTTTCCCCCATCTTTAGGAATAATTGGTAAGACCAATAGGTGGTCTTAAACCCTTGAAAAACCCCAAGGTCTCATTTTTGAGCATGATTGATGCATGAATGATCCATTAAAGATAAAGTGAGTACTTAGAAAGAATATTCAATCCAAAATAATCGTTATCAAACTTTCATCTTGCATCCTTCTAACACAAGGGACACTGGAAAGTGAGCAAAATATCTCCATAGGATATGTTACAAGTTTATATTTAAGGCTTAAAGTTTTTTTGTAGGGTCCAATAAATCTAAATGATTGTTATATGTTTTTCAAAATGTTTAAATTTCATTTAAATCTATCCAACATGACTGATCAGTTCATACTAGTCCTCCAAATAACATTCATGTTCCCAGTCTAAGGACTATGTTATGAGGTTGCCTGCATAAAATGGTTTCAAAAGGTCTTATCCTGCATTACCAAAGTCATATGAGGGTCATGACTTGAAATTAAGTGAAACAAGACTAAGTAAGTGTAACAAGACTATGAATAAGCATTTTTAGGGTCATGATCATCAAAATATATATAATAAAATCTTGAAAATTGGAAAATGCAGACATATAGGTTTATAGACCTATAGGTTTCTTTTCATGTGAAGTTCAGTAAGCTATGTATTGAGAAATTGAGGCTTGAAGACCTAAATTATGGAGATCTAAAGTAAATATAGAGATTGGAGTCAATTTATGATAATTATGAGAAGGCAAGGTTTCATAATGATTCAAAACATATTAGTCCCTTGATTACCTACATTCATGTGTTGGATGAATATAAGAGAAGATGTATGCTTGAGAGGATGTAATGTCTTGAATATTTTTTTAAAAAGTCAAAATAACACAAAATAACTCTCACCACTTTTCCAAATATCATTAAAATTCTCAAAGACCTATATAGATGTTTTAAAATCCATAATACAGTTAAGAAAGCCAAAAATAACACTTATAGACCTATTCATATAGAAGGCATGTTGATTGAGGGCAATGAGAGATCAAATTTATTTAGTCTAACATAACCTATTTATCAAATTTACATGAATATTGTCATGATATCACCAACACCTTTGTTTCTTAAAACTTTCCCCCTTAATTGTTATCTTAGGGGGAGATTTATCACATAAATCTATTTGGATTATCCTTGGTATTAAATGTCATTAATCAGGGCTCCTCAATATTTATGTCCCAAATGATGCTCTTAATAAAAGGGTTTTATGGAAATATTTCAATGATAACATTCTCCTCACCACTTGGATAGTATGTGGAGACTTTAATATGATTGAGAGTCCTAAAGACAAGGTTCCCACCCTCCAACTATAATGATGCATATGAGAATATGAGGTGTGGTTTTATTTTAAAAACTAAGCATTCATTGTGGACCCTCTCCTCCAAAAATGAACATTAGATTCCACTACTTGGTTTACAATGTCTAACTATCACACCATAACTCATAGGTCAATGAGACAAGTTTTCACCCATAGTGGTAATCGAGGAAAAATTAGATGACACTAAAATATTGGCACCACCATGTCCCTCCTCAAGTATGATGGATAATTAGGTGGTGTCATAGTGAACACATTTTATATTGGTTTGTAGAAGGAACCCAAAAACTTCAACTTCTTATAGATAGACAAAATCAATGAAACCCATTTTATGGAAAGTAACTTACACAAATAATTTTTGAGAGGAACCTATCAAATATTAAACACTCTAGGATATAATATTAATTTATATATTTCATCCATATGGATCTCTCCCTGATCATCCTCTATATCCTTATGAAATGATTATACTAGTTTGAAAGAATGAAATCCCTAAGTAAAATGGATCCACCTTTAGCCCCATTATCTTCTTGAGGAGAGTCATGACCACCATTGGTGTGATGTATGACTACCTGGAAAAAGTGCTTCTTTTAGAGGATATACTAGAGGGTGAGGAACTTGTTTAAGGATGAAAAAATGTGAGAAACATAACTCTATTAGGCATTTTTAATTTTAATAGGTAAGGGAGAATAATTAGGAGATTTAGTGAGGCCATGATTATGGAAGGAGAAATAAATATGAGGGTTTTAGGCCTATCAACATATTTTATCAATAACCATAGTTAGATCATTGTTGTTATCTACCACCATGTAATTTTCAATTTACGGAAGATATATGGAGTATTTTGATCAAAACATAAAGGGATAGTATTTGATGTGATGATCAAGAGACAAAAATCGAAAGAATGTATTGATTATGTTGAAATATATAACCTTTTCCACCCAATAATCATTATCAACTTGGATATGTATAGACTCCTTAAAATATTTAGATAAATTTATGTCAACATAAACTCACATGTTAATTAGAGAATACTAAAATGTGTTATCATGACATAAAAGGCACCCTATAGGTTGCAAAATATGGTCAATAAAGGACCACAAAGGGATTGGTATACTAGGGAGTTTGATCTAGACTAGTGGCTGAAGGGATGTTTGGATAAAAGGCTTTTAAATCCTAGGTCAATTTTGATAAAATCAAGATCATGTTTATAAGAAACAAATAACTTGATTTTCATAAGAGGTCATGTTATTCAAATGAATTTTATTTTTTCAAGGTTTGGGAACCAATAAAATGGATGCCTAAATGCTCCCAGTATTGGTGAAACCATGCATTAAGGGGTTCTTCTAAAAGGATATGACCAATAAAATATGTAATAAGAGATTTATTATCATAACATTTACAATGCTATCAAATACATTAGGTGGAAAACATACCTCAATTTGAGAGGGAAGGTTATAATGTTACCTCATCATAAACATTTAGTAAAAAGTATTGTCTTAGTTGGGTGCCATCCTTCTTGTTACCTACAACAACAATTATAACTGAGAGTGTGTAGGGAATTAAAATTAGTTTCCCACCCAAAGAGAAGTGTGTCAAGTGCAATGAGTATATAAAAAACTTAGAGTTTCCCATGTGTGTTGTGTGAGTGCCATGTAATGAAGCTAATAATGAAAATCAATGTGTACATGACAAAACCCTAGAAGATCTATATTTTTCATGATCCCTCCCATATATATTGTCTTCAACCATTTTTTTTCTTATCAAAACTATTTTACTCAATATTATTTATTATGATTGAGACGGTCCCCATATATTTCATAGATAGAATATTTTTCACTATGTTTTTAAAGATTAGTAATCTTATTAAATGTCTATTAAAAATACAAGTGTGATGAAGTGTTTAGTCCTTATTTAGAATAAAATTTTATGTGATGGGTAATTTTAATTATTTTACTGCATTAGGTGGACCCATGCAACAAAAATTTTAAACAAATATTTAAAAAAAATTACATTAAAAAAATATAATCAAAGACTAGTTCAGAGAAAGATTTTTAGACATGAGAAAAGTTCGTGATTACAATTTTTAGTGCCTAAAACAATATTTAGGAATAAAAAAATTAAGGAGAATCAATCGTGAAATGTTTTATAAATATCTTTTTATTCCCTTTCAACTTTCAAAGGTCCCATTTTTTCTAAAGTATACTATTATCATCATGGGGTAAGGCTCATAGAAAGTGATTCCATGGAAGGGGGAAATCCTAAATTTTCTTAGTGGATGTTGGATAGTGATTTTAGAAGTATATGTAGTAAAAGTGCTTGCATGGTATAATACACATTACAAGTGCATGTTGAATTCTTTTACAACATGATATTTGAAATTGTTATATTTTTATTTACAATAAAATTTTAAAGGAAATATGTTCACTTGTAAATTTATATTTGGTAAAATATATTTTTAAAAATTAGGAGCAACTTGGATAGGAAACTTCCAACCCATCCTTTTTTCCATCCCCTTAAAATTTCCCAATAAAACCTTGCCCACTCCTTTTTTAAGGAAATTTTTATTAAATTTATTATTTTCATGGCTTTCATTTTACAATGGCCACCAACTGATTAAAAATAGGATTACCATTCTCCTCATTGGTCCACTCAAGCATGTCTATGTGATTATAGTACAAGGTCTCTTGAAACTAATATTACCTCATGTCTAGGTATTGTTAAGATTTCCTTATATTGATGATCGCTCCTTGTTCCTCTTCATACTTGTGGTATGTATAGATTTTGTACCATGTGCACAATAAGACTTATCATCTCCTGCATCCCCATAGTCGTTTTGGAAGAGGTCTTAATCGAAATAAATTTAATGTAACTCAAAGATTATAAATATGCAATGGTATTTGGTTAAATAGTTTTTTAAACTTTGAAAAATAACATTAACAAATTTATACATCAAATGAAAAGAGAAAACTATGAAAGTAGCCTAAATATATCTCAATATTACACACACTAAAATTAATATGAAATGCTTTAATTTAAATATCAATATTATTTCTATACATTTTTCATCATTATTTTTTATTTTTATAACATAAATTAAGAGGTAAGAGACAAGTGGAAACAAGTCCAAGGGAGATAAGAATGGTAAATGTGAGGGTGCATATATAAGATAGGAGGATAACAAAGGATGATCCAACAAACAAAGAGTGAAAAAGCTATGTATAATGATATTTTTCACTACCAAATAAAATAAATTACATGGAGGTCATGTATATGGTGGTAATAATGTCTAGTTGCATTGGTATCATCTATCATATATCTCTAATGTAGTTTTATGTATATTCAGATCAAAATCTAAATCTAGATCTATAATATTTTTATCTATTGTGTGACACAATTTGATAATATGATCCTTAAGTTACTCATAGATATGTTTTATATTCATAATGATCATAGTAATCTATGAATTATAATTATTATTCTTACTCTTTTATAATTATTCTCCCAAAGTTGTGTCAATATAAATATTATTGTTGGTAATAATATATTGAATTTTATTACTCAATTTGTAAAAAAATGCTCATTACATATCCCAAAATATAATGATAATCACTATATGTATTTACCTCATATTTATATTGTGTAGTTATATTTAGATCAATATTTTGTGGATAACTAAGTATTACAAGGTTGAATTTTAAGAGCCTATTTATCAATATATGAGGAGGTGATGATAATCTTTCAGGTTGCCTCTTAGATGGAGATAACACTTGAACTAACTTGTAGGTTGTGATATTATTTGAGTTTTACACTTATTTTATTTTCCATGTGCTAATTTAGGTAGTGTTGAAATATGGGATTGAAATAATCATTGTCTACCATAAAAGTATACAGATGTCCCCCATGTTGAAATGTTACAAACAAATGTAATTTATATGGTATTGTGTTTATAGTATGGATCCAAGGTTGTCCCAACAATAGATTGGAATATACATATATATATATATATATATATATATATATATATATATATATATATATATATATATATATATATATATATATATATATATATATATACATCTGTGTGTGTGTGTGTGTGTGTGTGTGTGTGTGTGTGTGACGTTCATTAATAAATACACCTAATTTGGTCCTAATATCACCTCCATTGAAATTATGGAACGCGATTTCCATTCACCTTGATCTAATTTACTAATGATGTGATATGATATATTTATGTATTGGATATTTATCTCTAATGTATGCATTAATGATATATTTCAAATGTTTTAATTTTATTTATCATTAATAATAACTTGTTTGATGAGCTTATGTGATATCATAACATGGATTAATAATTCATCTTATTGTCCCATTGTATACTTGATACTTGCATTATTTTTTTAATATGTCTTGATAGAGATATCCTAAATAGAGAAATATTGTAAAGTGTCCAACATATATGTGTCAAGAGAGTCAATATAATATTCATTTATTGATTGTATGGAATCAATATTTATCTTTTTACTTATTAGTTCGTAAACCAACTATGTTTCCTAGGCCCTATCATCCTTTTTGAGTAGATGCTTGGATGGGATGAAAGATGGATTGTCCATGTTTCTATAATATTTTTCACTTATATCCAATTTGTGTCCTTTATTCTACAAGTAATTTCATTACCAAGTGGTTGAATATTTAGATCCAAATATTTAATATCCTTTTTAATATATTGTATATATCCTTTCAAAATCATGTTATACGCAGTGTTTTTCATGTCTTATTTATCTGTGAGGTATCATATTCCTTTTGAGATAGTAGTAGTATGTACTTAAAAAAAGGTAATGTAGCTAGCACCACATTGTGGAGAGGTGGAAATAATAGTATAATAATCCATAGGGTAATGTTTAGGGTTTTGGGGTTATTTATGCATATAAATAATATGAAACAATAGAATATTGATGAGTACAAGTAGTAGGATAAGCACTAAAATTAAATATAGCATTAGGGAGTAAGAATCATGTTTGGAAAAATGTAAGGTTGAAATGTGAAACCCTAAAGGGATGAAACCATAATGAATATAAAAATGCAAGATGAAAAGATTGTTTGTCTGTGGAAATAAAAGAATTGGTCAATGAAACCCTATGACAAAAAATATAAGATAAATGATTTGAGTAAGGAAATCAAAAATGAAATTTAAAGCCCTGGGATGAAAATCTAAAACATTGGAAGGATGAATTCCTAAGGGAAACTTATGGTTTTTAATAGTTGATTATGTGTATGGGTTCACCAATATATTTTAACCTAATTTGGATTAAGATAAGGTGATTAATATATTTAAAATATAAAATTGTAAGGTGATTCAAACTTTGGGATATTGCATTCAAGCATACATCTGAAAGCAAAATACTATAAATGATATTTCTAATTTCACAAGTGGCATATACTAATATAGTAATTCGAATAGAGTGATGAGCACTTAGATTTTTTTGGTGATTGCCTAACTTTGAATTTATTATAGAAATGAAAATTAGGGTATTGCAGGCTTGTCATTCATTAAGTTCTATAACTGATTATATGTCTATGTAGGGTCAGTGATATTGGATTGGGTAAATATATCATCGATAAATACTAAACTATGTTGGCTAGTATGGAGCTAAGATTAAATTAGTAATTTATACTTTATGGCCACCTACATTTATATCTATGCTTGTTTTATATTCATGATTTAGCACCATGATGACTTGCACAACTCCAAAAATTAGCCTCCATTACCTTGAACCCTATATGTATTTGTGAGGTAAAACTAACTTTATATCCCATGAAAGTGTATTGGGTTGAGTTGTTCCCAATGACCCTCATATAATGATTGAATTATACTTGCATATTTAATACTTCATGGAGGGTAATAAAGCCATGCATAGTTCTCCTACCTGGTGTGATTGTGAAATTGTCTTACTTTGTTATATGTATGAAGCTAGAGATTTAATTTTGATAATTGAAAATGCTTTACTCAACCCTAATTTAGAGTTATTCAGACATGGATTGTGGTTGACCCTATTGGTAGATTCTCAATTTTAGAATAATATGGTAGAATTTGTTAATATGAAATAGTGTATAGATATGTTCTAAATAAGTTCCAAAGTCCCTTTTGAATTGGACCTTGATTTTTTATATTTATATATATATATATATATATATATATATATATATATATATATATATATATATATATATATATATATATATATATATATGACCTAAAAACATGTAATTTTCATTATTTTAAAATTAGTGAATATGACCCCAAATTAGTGAATATATATCCCATATTTGAACCAATCATTAATTTTTGAATCTTGTAAATTGTGTTAAAATATGAATTCATGTTAGTTGAGACTTAAACATATATGAAAAACTTGCTAACATTGCTCACTTTTCAGGTGATGGATGTATCCTACAAGCCACTCATCTCAAAATAAAAGAGCCAACTATATCATGTTATGTAAAGTATGTAATCATATAGATTTTTTTCAACATATGGAGAATATTTGATGTAGAGTTATTCCATTCCTTGCCAAACTCTACCTATATTCTTCACCTACATGTACTTATTCTTGTCAATAAACTTCTCTTTATAAGAAAATTTTATAATTAATCTTAATAAACTCGGAAAACTCTTATTCTCTATCTTGAGGACCTATAAACAAGGAATTGTCATTTAGGACAAATCATACCATTTAATTCTCTGTCTTTCTTTGTAATCAAATTCTCCACTCTAAGCTTAATGCTCTTTCTTTAGGTCAAAACCACATAACTCATAAACTCCAATAAAATTTAAAACATTAATATCATCTCCATTCATGTATTTTATATCTTATTATTCATCTCATAAACATTCATGGCACTATCATTCATATTCATAACTTTCAAAGGTTTAGATAGTGTATTTACTAACCATATTTTTAAGGTTTTCTCTATTATATAAATTAGTACATAATGTTATGGTAAAACTAATTATCAATACTAATATTATTTATCCTCCCTTAGTTTTATATAAATTTTAAAGGCAAATATCCTTAATTAGGTCACTTTATTAGACTTTTTATAGTTTTGATTCGGCCTAAAAGCTTTTAGGAACCTTGTTTAGGTACAAACTTATCAGAAGAGTAACCTCCTATATGGAAACAACTTTAAACTTCCAAAATATGGTATAACACACTATCAATTAACAAATACCAAAAATTGGTATTTTTTCACTAGTGGAAACACTCCCAAATGCTCAAACCCTAATCTAGGGTTTCTACCCCTATTCACAAGTCAAGAGCACACTATTAATCATATATTTATTTCTAATAAGTTTAAAATCCTCATTACACGTAAAATAAGTCTATGTATACCCTAGGTACATTTTTAAACCTTTAAACAACACTCATTCACCTTATTTCAAACATTCCATAATAGTTTGCATCTGACTATGACAAAGAATCATGGGCTACAGGCCTGAACTCTATGTAATTAAAAAAATAGAAATAAAGTATCACCAAAAGGATATTTATACCATCAAAAACTATCCATATCAATTACCTTGTTCACTATAGGCCTTAATAAGTAATACCAATTAATTTCTTTTTTTTTGAACTGAACACACAAAATCAAACAGTGCCCTGCTATAGGAATGTAGGGGTTATCACAAAATAGGTTTTAAAAAAATGACTCCTTAAATGTTAATAACTCCCCTATCCTTATGAAACTTTTTTACATAATTTTAAAAATCACTTCAATATCTTCAAATCCTAGATCATCAATATAAAGACCACTTTCTTGCAAGGTAATTCTAATACACGGTTTTGACAAACTCACTCATCTAAAAGAACAGAGTTCAAAGTTCATACTAGATCATGAATCAATAATTTTCATGATGGATTAGAATATTTTATTTCCCAACAAGTTCTTAAACTTTTTCACATGCTGGTGATCAAACCCCTTTAAAGCAACTTAATCCACAATAATAATACATAGACTGTTTATTTAGCAAAATACACAAAGACAGGGATAACATAGTTTATCACGTTATGAGTCTCAATAGTAGTGATATTTTAAATATTATTAGTGAATATAGTCTATAAGAGCATCCAATCAATACTTAGATACATTTGAAACAAATCACAAGGACAACTTATTTCATTATACTAAGATACTTAACTCTAACTCAGGGTATCATTATTTGGATAGAGAGTCACAAATGTTGAATATAGAACTTTCTTGAAATCACAAGGCATTTAAGATTCCACTTCACTAAATACTTCACACACATTCTTATTAAAATCCTTCCCATCAACTTGTGCTTGCTTACAGGTTATAAACATAGTCATATACAAAAATGTAATTCATTTCCACTTAATATTGAAATACAAAAATCACCAATTTCATAATCCTTTCTCTACGCATGAATCTTATAAAATCAAGGAACACACTTATAAATCACACACCATTTTCATTCTTTGAAAGTATCAAGGATTAACAAAATGGACTCTCATAATCCTGCACATAGTTTTGAAAGACATTCCTTCATGCCACCATTATCTGCCTATTTCTCCTTCACACCTACCTATCTTCTACATACCATTCTCTATATATATATATCATTAATACTATCTAAAATACTCTAAAATAATCTTAATAAATATTTATTGAAACAAGAAACATCTAACAAGTCCCATATACATAAGATTATGACATTATAGACTACCAACTCATATTTTAGCATGAAAAAAGCATTCAAAACCAATATTAAGACCTTTTCTAAGACTAAAAAGGTCATTTAAAACATTTAATATTAATTACACATCCTAAATACTCACTTAGACCCACCTAAATGACACACAATCCTTATTTACATGCTTAGAATTTTAAATTATGAAAAAGGTGGGAAAAATCTTAATGGACACAAATTTAAATTTTCATGCACCAACATGACTCCAAAATACTTTCTTGAGATCTTCAAATATAACCCTACATCATACTCCTAAGGTGAGAAAATAAATTTCCTCGAATGTTCTCATTTATTTAGATTCTTATACAAATGAGTTTGTTCTTTACTGCCACACTTGTGCTTCTTCTAATTTCTCATTTGCTTTCTCCTACTTTTGCTCATGTTGTTGCTTGTATCTACAATCAATATTAATTATTTTCATGACAAATTCTCTTTATTATATGCTTTCCAAGGTATCAATTAATTAATATTCATCTTCTAGTTCTTCATGAAGTGACTGAATAACTCCCTTAGCATCATCTTCTCCTTGTGGAACAACTCCAAACTATCTCTTTTCATCTTTTTACTATTTTTATTGCATCAGTAATGATATTGTCCCATTTATTGTCCAATTATTGACCTGACTTCTCACTATACTAAAACACACATATATAATCTCAAATATAATGTTATATATAAAATAAAGAGACCATAATGTCCCTTTAAATGCCTCTTGAATGGACATCTTCTTCTTTCCTTTATCTTCTTCTTCAAGTGCTTGCTTGGGAATTGTTTGTTCTTCCTCCCTCACCTTATCCACTATGATAACTCTTTTGTATACTTATTCATGCTATTTTTTCTATAACCAAATCCTTAGTTTGAATAAAGAGGAGTCATTATAGGTAAAAACATCAGTATGAGTGGAAATAGAAGATTAAGTAGAGGCATAGGTGTGGTAGCAAAGAACACACCCATTTGTATGGAAACATAAATGAATAAGAGTTTGAGGGGTCAAATATTTTCTCCCCTTAGGATTATAATGTAGGTTAAATTTATAAATTCCCAATATTTTATAAATAACACGTTTTAGAGTCGTGGTTGAGTTAAATTTGAATTAGAGTCCATTTGAGGTTTTCTCACCTTTTCTAAATTTAAATTTTCAAATTGTCTAATGAGAGTTTGAGGGTGTTCTAGTTGGTATAAGTAAGTATTTAATATGTTTATTTGATAAATAAAGATGTAATTTTACCATTTATGGTATTAATAAAGTCATAAAGATGTGATATAATCTAGAAGTTTGTTATATGAATAAGTTGGTAGTCATGGTATTTCACCACCCTACATGGGTTTGAGAGTAGATAGAAGTTTATTAATTTAAATAAATGGTTACTAGAATTTTGGAGAGTATTTTAAATATTATAAAAGTTATAAAAAAAATTTAGAGTCTGTAATAAGAACATGAGATGGAGAAAATATGGCAGACATGAAGAAGAAATGATGGAAGTCTATCAAGAAAGATGCATGCAGACTATGTAAATCATATTTGTATGTTGAATTAAAGGATAAAATAAAATAATGGAGAAGGAAATATTTTTGCCATTGAGTATTTGAATTAAATTTTTTGATTAGAATTTGTATTTATATTTGAGGAGAGGAAATTTCATGTAATGGTCTATTTATTTTGCATGTTTAGTATTACTTTATTTAGTGTCTTAATAGACTGAGAAAGAGACTTAAAAATAAAGAAAATAAACTTGTTGAAGATAGTTATTTTTTTATAAATTTAACCTTTATATCCATATATAAATCTAACTCATAATAAATATTTTGGAGTGAGAAGATGTTTTATATGTTGAGAAAACTTTATGCCTGTGACAATAATTTGTATCCATGCCTTCTAAGTTTTTGAAAAGGATGGTAAGGGTATTGGATCCTTGAAAATAATCTATTAGATGTATGGAATACATAAGAATTTACTAATATCCTTAAAATTTATGTGAAGCTCTTTAGTGATCATATGTCTTGACATTTAGAGGTTGGGTTTGCTGACAGGGAAGATAGATAACCCAGTCCAATCAACTCAAGAAATTATATGTATACAATATTTGCATGATAGCTCATTTTGGAGTGAAAAATGTTTGATAATGGAATTATTCTTGTTATTTAAGGTGTTGAGAACCTTAATATAGGTTTTGAAGTCTTTTAATGTAATAAATATGATGAAAACCCTACCTATGCCTATTTTAGTTAAAATAACACAGGGTACTGACTTTGATTTTATGATTGTGAGATGGATGAGTGGTTTTGGTGATTGAGTATTGAAGGTAAAAAGAGTATATGGTATTTAAAGACCTAATGAAGGTGGAATGGAATTTTTAAACCTCATATGAAGAATGATATGCCTTTATTTAGGCTCTCAACCCTGATAGAGACCTATAAACCATGATTCTAGGGTTTAATGCATAGAAAAATTTATAAATATTAAAAACATCAAAAAAATTGTAATATTAAATTATTTTATGTCATCTTATTGATGGAAGTGGTTTAAGAGTTGTACTATATGTATAAATATGGAAAAGAGACTTCATGTTAGTGTTAGGTCTTAGAGAGGGCTAAAGGAGTGAAGGTGCAATAAAAAAAGTGGATTTGTACAAATAAGAAGGTAAATAAATGATGAATTCACTTAGAAAAGATAAAAAGGTATTTTAAAATTTTAATGTTTTGATTTGTAAGTCCATACATAGTTTTGATTAAGGATATTTGCCCATTTAGAGGGTTAATTAAAGGAGTGCTTAAAGAAGTACAATGTAACATGAGAGTTGTACCAAAATATTTTTAAGGGAATTGTATAACAAAAATGGGTCCTTGGATATGTACTTATTTTTTGGTTAAGGTTCATTACATGCTAGAAACAAGGACCTTTACCCATAAACAGGGCTAGTAGAAGAACAAAGCTAGGAAAGATGTTTGATTGAAGTAAAATGAGATGATAGCTAGATTTGATGGTTTGAAAAGGGACATAAAAGAGTGTTAAATATAAAGGAAGAGTTTGATGAGATTTAAATCATAATTTCATTTTAATTAACTTTTTAGAGACCACATAGGCATTAAATAATTAAGAGTGCACCATGGAGATAAAGGTGTGTTTATTAACAAATATTGTTTTAGTTTGTTTTGAAAGTGAAGTGGATCAGTTTGATAGCCTCATATAAGGCTTGGAAAATTAAATGTAGATGATGGATAAATATATGGAAATTTAATGCAAGTTTGTATATGATAGCAATGAGTAATTAGAAGTAGAGTTGGCAGCCATAGAGAGAACATTGAGTGATGAAGTGAGAGAAAAGGATGAAATAGTATAGATTGCTGCAGTTGAACCTCACATGAATGAAGGAAAAGAGCATGTAAAAGGAATGGTATCAGTAGTATAGTAGGATGAAAATGTGGAGCCTTATGGAGGATTAATATTCATTGAGACAATAGCTATGCATACATTGTTTTTGTATTGATTATCGGTATGAAGATGGAAATAGAGGAATATGAAAGTACAAAACTTGCAGAATCATATTGGGGAATTTAAAACCCACATGACATAATTAAATAGGAAGAATAGAGTCTATATGAAATTTAAGATGATGTAAATAAGTAAGGAGGTATAATAGTGTATGATAGAGGCAAGGTTGAGTATAAGGAAGAACAACTGAAGCATGTATAGATAGGAAAAACAATGAATTATCTAAGAAAGATGAATTGGAAGAGACAAAACACTCGAGTAATCTATTGGATCTTAGTTTTTGTCTCCCCATGAGTATGATGCAGGGGCATCCCATGAAGACCCCAAAAATGAACCATTTTTTTAGTTAGTCTATTAGGTGATTTATAGGTCCTAGAGGTCTTATGAGGTCCATGTGTGGGTTTAGAGAGATTTAAGATGCATAAGATTTGAACTATATGTTTTCCCACCAAAAGTAATATTTAAAAAAACTGAATATGGTGAAGCCTTATATAAAGACATTTGAATAAATTAGGAAGGTGGCAAGATGTAACAAACACGTTTAAGGGTGTAGGCATTAAAAAATATTCATAAAATGTCATAGTTATGTTTTCATGGTTCAATACACCTTATGTGTGAAAAAATAAATAAAATGTTATGATGCAATAAAACCTCCATGTGGGAAAAGGAAACAAGAAATGGTTATGCATCCCGCTTAGGAATAAAGAGTCAATTTTTGAATTGTAGTAAGTGACTCAATTCAAATAAAGGAATGGAGAAATAATGTATGAAATAGGTTGGATTTGAATAAAAAATAAAGATATTATAATCCCCTATTGTTTAGAATGAATATGCATATACACAGACCCTATTTGTGGTCAAATTACTGCTATTGATGATTTAATGTGTTTATATTAATGAATGAAAACATTTGAAGTTATTCTCAAGTATGAATTAAATATACCAGTATTTATGTTTGGATGGAATACACTCAAACTCTATCCTTATGAATCTTGTTTGTTTAAGACTATGATATTAGTTCAGGAAATGTGATGAACTCTGTTGATTGAATTAATGTTCATGAATAATTGTAAGTAGTAGTTTGAGATTTAATGTTACATAGAAATGTGTTCAAAACTTTTAATAAACCAAGGAAATAAACCTCTATAGAATTAAATTCTCAACCCTTGAGATTGTATGTACAGGTTTAGATGAAGGACCATAAAATATACTCAAATTAGAATGGAGGAAGTTTCATGATGAACTCAATTTATAAATAAATCTTGATGTGTAATGATAAAAAATAGGTGAAGCAAGATTATTGAAATAAATAAATCACTTTTAAATTATATTAATCATATAGAAACCCTATTTTTGAGTGAAGGAACCTTATTTAGAGTAATGTGCTCATAGGGAAGTGTAATTGGTCTTTGGTAAATAGATGGAGGTGAAATAGGTGTAAATTTTATTGGAAAGAGGGTATAACTTATTATAATATGCCAGGTGAGGCCTTAGTAGACATTGAGTTAGGTTTGAATGTGGAAACCCTATAAGACCAGTCTACCCTATTTGTAGTCTATAAAAAAATGAAACTAAGGTAACGTTGATTGAAAAAGAATTATTTAAAGTGTGATGAGATTTTTAGAAGAAATTTATAGTTTGTATTTATTAGGAAATGTTCAAGGGTATTTCAGATAGGAGGAGGATCTATGGAAAAGGTTTAAGAGAGTTAAAATACAATACATAGTCTAGAAGGAATAGGTAGAATATTTACATTCAAAGTAATTATATGCCAAATAAGGTAAACTAAGAACTCAAGCCTAGTTTATAATATTCCAAAGGTTAAAACAGACCTATTCATATAAATTTTACTCTTTTAATCATCATATAACTCAATTTTTACACTCTTCTATAGTCTTAACCTGTGGATAGGCTTAGAAATCTTGGAACTAGCATTTGGATGGTACATACCTTTGTAACCATCCAAATTTCATAAAACTTGGTGAATAGATGAATTTTTAATACCTAAATATGCCTAAAAGGCTAAATAGAGACATAAAAAGGGACTTAACAATGGACTAAAGATTGAACTTGATTTTCAAACTTTGGGTATAGAGAGTTGATGTAAAATTTTATCTATATCAAGTTATATATTTCAAATTTGTGTAAGAAAAATTCTATAAAAATAAAAATAGTCCACAAATAGGTCTACAAGAAATGTTGACAAAATATGCAGAGTTGGTTAAAGGAAATGCTAGGTGCTTGGACAAGTGAGTGGAGTGAGTAAATATTAGTAAATGATTTTAACAAGTTTTTTTTTATGTTTTTGCAATCTGATAGTGAATCCAATAACCTTGGAGAATGAATGGTCTAGTGAACCTTGACATGGACTATTGTTCAAGAGGATAGAATTGGTTGATGAGAGGAGTTGAGAGTTGATCTAAGTTGGTGAATTGATGAATATTAACAGTGGGTAATGAAACCCCCTCATAAGTAGGATCAAATAATTTGAAAGGTTAAGGAACAAGGAGAATTTATAAACCATATAAAGAAAGAAGAGTCTAGAATCTATTGGCAAGAAATGGTGGATTTTAACAAGGTATAGAGAGAAAGAATAGATAAGGTCTGCATCATTTTGTATCAATACACATGAAACATGCAATATAATCCATGTAAGTATAATTTCAATATAAATATAATAAATAATAGTGAATTAGTAACCATACATGATGTAATTAATGAATGTGACTACATAATAAATGTGAATGATGTACATATTAAAACCATAAACACAATAAAATTTTGAATTAAGTCATGACACGATAAACTCAACAAACTCTGAAAGCTCATTTGACAATCCTATATTAGTTTACTCATATTCATGTAACCATGGAAATTGCTACACAAAATAAATAAACACATAATAGGACTCAATATAATACATAATTCTAAGGGACACATATAATGGACATCAAAATGTTACACACACATGGCCAAAGGCTAAAATTAATGGACAATAAAACATCACACACATAAGGTCAAGGGATGTAAACATTTGACAAAAAATGTTGCACACACAAAGATAAGGGATGAAAATAATAGACAAGTAGTGATTAGCCTATTGTAAAAATAAAAAATAATAATGAAGCATAAAACAAGTCAAATATAATATACAATCAATGCATGACAATGTCACATCATAGTAAAATACCATATTCATTAAATAATTAATGGAATGGTAATAGAAATATATAACATTCATCAATGAAACATGTGGAATAAGATTCCCCTTGTATTTTCATGGCCCCTATGTATAGGAATGCCTTTCATCTATGCATCCATGTATTGTGTGTATATATATATGTCCTGAATCTCACTCATATACCATGAAATGCATGTGAATATCAAACAAAATGTGTAATATATCATACCTATTAAAAATAATGTATATGTATAGTATAATTATTAATCATTTTTCAATTATTTGAAAACATGGCATACATCCATATAATAAAGCATATCTAAGTAGTAAGGATTTGAAAATAGAAGAATGAGAGAGATCCAAAAAAGACATATGTTAAGGAATAATGTGCACCAAATGTAATAGCATGTCAATGTCGATGAAATGAATGAAAGTTTTATGTACTTAGGGATATGATATTATTATATATGGGTTAATGAAGATGCCAACAGGTGGCACACATGTAATTTTATCTAGTTGTATTGGTGTAATATATTGGGATAAATGAAGGAAAGTTTTGTGTATTTAGGGATATGATATTAATATATATGGGTTAATGAAGATGCCAATAGGTTGCACACATTTAGTTTTAGCTAGTTGTATTGGTGTAATATATTGGTGCAACACGCTTTGATTGAATATTATATTATGTTATTGCTTCTCCTTTTTATTTTGGTAATGGTTGATGTGTACCCAGAGGAATAGATCTTAGAGGTTGCATATTTATTTATAATAGTGTTTTTTTCCTTATAATTTTTTATTATGCATACAACATGGTGATGAATAATTGTAGGGTCATGGGTGATGGTTTAGCCAACCCCTAAAGTCATATCTACACACCATAATATCATTTGGTGGACACATCATGTAGTGAGAGGTACTACATAACATAAATGAACATGTAATAATAATTTTTAATTCATGGAATCATTCATTTGTGTCCTAAATTTGTATAGTACTAAATATTATGGTCTATATAATATTATGTAAAGTATATGTATGCTAAAAATGTCCATAAGTTATAATCATACTATTGAGATATAATGAGTAAAATAGAGAAATAATACTAGTAATTAGTATTTAAAATTATATGGTACACCCAAAATTATCTTTTCTATCTTGGTAAACAAGGTAGCCACCAATAAATCTATCTAATTGAAATCCTCATTTCATCTAGTGATTTAGTAGAAAATATCGATAAGCCCCTTAATCTCATGCCACACACATTTCATGGCTTTCTAGAATATCATTGTAACATATTTAAAAAACACTCATGTTGTGACATACTCCATTAAATTAATGGATATTAACCTATATCCCCTAACATACATTTGTATTATGTTTAAATTAATCATAACAATCTTAGATTTATATGATAAGAGAGATTTTACTCAAGCTAGAAGTCTTATTTAAATCACCATTATTATTGTGTTTATGTAGATATTACCATCTTTTTATAAGTTCAATATCCCCTAATTACACTTACTTAGAAACATCATACCCACTTCATATATATGTATAAAATATGAAAGCTTTATTTATCACTCAATATCTAAACCTCATAGTTAATGTTGCACCAATACGAATCATGGTTTCACATAAAAATATGGATCTTATGTAAACAAAGCTATCTCTACTAACTCTATGAAATCAAAGGGGTTTGGATCATGATACCTATTTATCTCAATACCAACCCAATTCCCATCTCCTCCTTTTGTGCATCCTTAAAAATTATCAAAAGTTATGATCAATCCATTATCATTGTCCTATAGGCCATTGGTACATGGATAAAACTCAAATATGTAATGCAAACAAGTGTGCACTGAGTTAAATGACTATGGTTAAAACCACATGGAACTATTATTTTCAATGTATTATAATTACATTTTTATCTATATGCCCTCATTTATATAGAGTTTATTGCTTAAAATTATTTGATAATTTAAATTTAATGATGATTAGATGTTTTCATGTTGTTATTATTTTGGTTTGAATGCCATAAGTCTTTATGATGTGAGCTTGGGTTTATGATAGATAGGTTCATTACATTGGCTGATGTAATTTTGTAATTTTATGCATTGTCTTTTCTTGTGAAAACCTTATTTTATTGTTCATTAAATGAGTCTGACACACCAATCTACTTTGGGAATGATGTAATCTTTGAATTTATTTTTACTTATAATTTTTGGGAATGACCTCTTATTACCCTTCCTCTATACCATTTTGTTAAGTGTTATGTTACTAAACCTGATTGATTGACCCCATGTTAACCTATCTTTGTGTTTTTTTTTCATTTATTTTCTAACTTCCTTTTGTAATCTATAATTTTGACTTATATATTATATTTCAATTTCCCATGATATAGAGATCACACTACAAAAACATATACTATAAATGTAAATAAAATAAAATGAAATAGTAAATGAAAACAAAAAAATTAACTACATGGTGTTACTTGAAATCAACTCAATTTTTGATAGGAAATTAATAGATTTGATTATATATAAGGTTTAATCATGAAGCTAGTTACATGTCCTATGAGGATGGTTCCTTCAATATCCCTTAATACTATTTTTTCATGCTCTGACACTTCTTTGATGTCATATGGTCATTTCCATTGAATGCATAGTTTACCTAGATGTGCATGAAATCTAATATCATAAAAATAGTACTCTACTTTGCAAAAAAATCTTTAGTTCACATATTATAATCACGCCATGATTTTTGACTTTGATTATTTATTTCTTATGTATAGCCTGCTCTCTACCTCATTTATTATCTATAAGATGTGCCTAAAAATCTTTAACAAAGTAAAGCATTGCCTCCCAGTTACATTAACAATATGATTCATAGACTAGGTACCATATATTGCATTGGAATAATTTCTTCAATTTCATAAACCATTTGGAAAGGAGTGAAACCTATCAGACATTTACAATTACAAAAATGAGTGAACCCTATCACACATTTACAATTTTTCATGTATACCCATACGATTGTAGGAATTTTATCCTCCCAATCATCTCTCTATACATTTCATATTTTTATAACAATATTTTAAATGAATTTAAAGGGTGATTCTATCTTCCCATAGGATTGACAGTGATAATTTATTCTCTTACAATTTGATATCATAAATTTAACTATCATGATGTTGATAGTGTTATTGAAGAAATATATGCCTCTATTTCAAATTAATTACACTAGACAAACAAACCTTGTTATGATGTTCATATATAAAATTTTGGACACATATTTGGCACTAAAACCTAGTCTCATAGAATATTTTAACCATTTTTGATGTAATGAATCACAATAATTATTTATCTAACATGATTGTGTTTTCTTAGTGGATTAATAGACCCTAAAAAGTCAATTCCCTATTGTTCAGGTTATTTCAATGCTAATATTGGATTCAATGGAATTTCATCCCTTTGATTTATCCTTATTATTCATTGACAATAATCATAGTGATTTATGATTTTGTGTACAACCTAAATATTTTAGGCCATCATGTATTATTATGTAATATCTTCCTCTTAGTCAATTCTCCTATAGAGTGTTCTCTGATAACTCCTTGATATGCCTCTTCCAACATTTGTGGTGTCTCATGATCTAATGCTACTCTATGAAACACATCATATTTACCCATATTATATATAATTCCATTGATAATATTTAATGGTATAGCTCATTTGGCTACTTTATTTCTATCTTTATCATCATAGTGCATAGGAAAAATTCATTGTTGCATGAAATTAGATATGTCCTCCATATTATCTAAAATCACAAAAACTCTAAATAAATGCACATTTGGTGACTCATCTTAAAATTATTATAGATTCTCACCATTATTTATTAAACTAAGATGATTTGTTCACATTTTTTATCTTCCTGGTTTAATTCTGATCTTAATAGGGAATGCTTGAAATAAAATTATCCATTTAAATATTTTTCCACCTAACATGGGCTTATTCACTAGATATCATAGATTTTGGTAGTCTGTAAATAATTCAAATTCTGTTGGTAAGAGATAATCCCTAAATTTATATAGTGATAACACCATACCTAGGTCCATACTTTTTAATAGTGTAATTAATCTATGCTAGTGATCTAAACCTCTCTCTCCTAGCTAAGTTAATACATCTACTACTATAATATTAAAAGAATCTACATGAATATGAAATGGATTAATCTAATTAGTAAATATCATTATTAGCTTTGTTTCTGATCTCTACTTAAAATTAATAAAATATGTCTAACACTCATTAGTTCTTTCAAACTTTATATCTTT
Organism: Torreya grandis; assembly: GCA_037957365.1. NCBI lineage: Eukaryota > Viridiplantae > Streptophyta > Pinopsida > Cupressales > Taxaceae > Torreya > Torreya grandis. Next base: position 92,245 of record JARHVA010009044.1, read on the forward strand.
GTGTAATAGTCTCTCCACTGGAGTGGATATAGTTGTGTACCATTCTATGAAATTACGGTAATGTCTAGTATGTCCTAGGAAAGATCACATTATTTTAGAGCTTATAGAATATGGGATACTCACATAGACTATGATTTTGGATTGATCAACCAAAATACCATTACTACATATTGTGTTACCCAAGAGAACACCAAATGGTGTAAAGAAAAATCTTTTTAAAATTCAAACTGATGTACAGATCTCAACATAATTCTAACATGAGTCAGAATATGGATATGTGTTATTTACATAAATACAATACAAAACAATCAATAAGACTTACTTATATAAAATCATGGATGAAATCTTTAACTACAATGACTACAACCCTAGAGAAAATAACAAGAGCATTATTAAAAAAAAATGACATTACCTTATAAGCAAAGTATCTCCATTCCATTACAAAGGTTGTTTCATCCTGATCTTATGTGATAATTTATTATTTGATAGTGGCCACTAAATCCATCTCTAAATGAATAGACTTCATGTCTTAAGTATAAATATAAGACTTTTCCAATGAAGGTAATCAGAAATGGATCATTAGCTCCAGAATCATTGATGCCATGTACTCCTCACAGACTTGGATTTCCCATTACTTTTTGGGTTAAACCACCATTACACTGACCCAATCTAAATTTTATACTAAATAAATAATCCTTACTTCCCATTCTCCTTTGACTATGTATTTATTATAAATCTCCCTATGGTAAGTCTAGTTTAAAAAATGGTTTCCACACATTGCTTATCACTCTTGCCCCGATTAAGATTAAATGATGTTTTTATTTGAAAGGTATCTAAAAATATTTTGTTTCTATCAAAACCTATTTAAAATGGGTTATATATGGTTTTTTTTAGTGGTACTTCCTTCAGTGACCATAACCTTGGTGGTCTATCACAAATACTACTCTACTTATTATATTATTGTATGATATGAAATCCTTGAGACATTCCAAGAAATTAATTCAAAATATGAAGGATTTGATCTAAAACCCTGACTGGGTTCCTTGTATATTTACAAAATCATATTAAAACTTAAACAATTCAGACGTACCCACCATTGATTGCATTCAACAGTTAATTTTGGATATTATGCTTCAAAAATTTAGGTCTATAATCTCCACATTATTTGTGGAAAGATTAGATATGAAAAAGTGATACTCATTTCAAGAACTACTTGTGAAGTCTCCTATATCAAGTCATGAGGCCACTCTCTAAAGATTGCGGTAATCTCAATAGGTGATTAAATTTTAATTCCTCTTATAGTACTTGGCTTGCCTGCATAAACATAATATACACCAATAAGATTAAGATAAAGCTTGCACATTTTATCTCATGTCTAATTTATCAAGGCCTTACTCTTGGAAAGTATCTTTCTCATATTAGACCTTCTCAACATAAGTGTCTGACCTATTTTAGAAAAGAGCACTTAAAGTATATCTCTTGGATATGTCCCATATCTCTATCTCTTTAGAAATGGATACATATTCTATTTCAGCTCTTCCATCCTGAGAATTTCCCATGGTGTTTAATTCTCTTAGAAAATTATGCAAATTGGTTGGAATATATAGATTTTAAATGTATTTATTTCTAAGAAGTTATTTTGTTTTAATTATTAAAAGTTAAGAACTCCACGTTTTTAATAATGAATAAGTGTCTTATCATTTTATATTAACCATTAAGATCTCTACTATATATTTAAATTTATGTAGACTCAATCCAAGGATTAGAAGGTTGCCTTATAATTTTAGAATCTACAAATATTACTTAACCATTTTTAATCATAATGACATATGTATATGACATGTTGTTAATTGGTTTTAATACACAAAATTTATTCAAGTTAACTCTCAATTATCACCTTAGTTTGATATGAAGGATCTAGGTGCTACAAAATTAATTTTTGAAATAGAAATTAGAATAAATCATATAAACAAAAAGGTATAGTTAAATCAAATCAAATATATCAACATGATTTTGAAAATATTTAGGATGTAGGAAAGTACACATGTGAGTAATCCTTTTATAGATGATCAAAAAATACTTACATGATAGTATGCCGAGACACAACAAGAAATTGAGGACATGTCTCTCATCTCATATGCTAGTGCTATTATAAGTCTGATGTATGCATTGGTTTGCATTAGAATTTATATCACTCATGTGGTGGGAGTAGTGATATGATTTATTTAAATATAGATAAAATAATTTTCCACCATATTTAAAAGGATCTTCTATTATTTATATGGGATGTATAAGTAAGTAATTCACTATTAGGGTAATCCTGGTGAAAGTAAGACATTGAATCTATATGGATTTGTGTATTTGAGTTAGGATAGAGATCTTGATTATCATATATGTCCTATTTCATATGTGTTATAATTTTAAAATTGTTGGATGAGTAAATAACAATAAAATGTTATTAGATCAACCACATAGACTAAATACATGGTTGATACTCATGCAAACAAAGATACAATTTGGCTTGAAAGGTTATGTTCCACTAGTGGGTTCATTCAAAAGGATGTAATGATCTATTGTTATAATCAAAGTGAAATTTTTAAGGTAGCTAATCATAAGTGTCAATTAAAAATATATATATTAATGTCTAAACATATTTTATTTGGGAAATGGTCTAGGATAATAAGATACTAATGGAGAGGGTTGACATAGATAGGATTGGTTTTTATTCACATGTAAAGGCTATGAGTTGAGAAATTTTTCTTGGTGTATAATATAAATGGGAATGGGTTCCATTAGCTAATAAAATTATGTGACTATGAACCCCTATGCAAAATTTTAAGAAATTGGGAGAATGTAGGATATTTTTTGTATACTCTGCATGTTCTACATCTATTAGATAATATATATCCTGGCATGGTAACTTGGTTCAATGGCATTGTCATGGGCAGGGTATTTTGGTAAGGATCCATTGAGGATTTTTTATATAGAAAAAAGCATATTTGGGTGATAATCTACTAGGTATTTTTACCCATAGTAATAATATGGGAAATGTTATGACCCATAGTTTAATGAAAATCTATTTTGGATTATTTTCCTGAATATTGGTTTTAATACCCATATTATTGTGAGATTACTTATGTAATTATGTTCCTATGTATACTATCAAATGAAGCAGGGGTAGATAAAAATGATAATTATATACTTGCATTCAAAGACATTTAAGATACTTAGATAGGAAGGGAGGTTATTGTGATATTTTTTTACCCACAAGTGTTCCCAGGTGAAATCTTGTGTACTTTGTAATATTATTTTGGCATAATTTATAATATTAAAAAATGGTCTTATATATTATTTTAATGTTATTTTTCTCATGAATTGGTCTATCAATCATTTTTGTCTTCACTTATTGTATTTATAAGCCTCCTTTCCTAGCTGGTAAGTTTCAAGTTTGTACCAAAATCCTTGAAACCATTAATGTTTATAATTAATTATGGTGGTTCCTATATAAATATCCATATAATAAATTATCAAGCCTTATTATATATTTTTAATCTAATAATGCTATAAAAACTTCAGGCTTACACATGGTTGTTTGGGACATTATATCCTTCCTTGTGACAAAGGAGGAACTAACAACATTGATATGTAAAAACATATCAAAAATATTTGTTCCAAGTGGTTAATAAAGTAAATTGAAGTTAATGAAGCTTGAAAAATAATTTTAAGTTACTAAATTTATGTAGGTTGAAATTATGGCAAATGAAGCTATAATTACTTTGGTGTGGAAACTATTATTGAATACCATTGCCTTCAGCAAGATATAAGGTTATTTTATAGCCAAGAGAATTTGGGAAGCCTTTGAATCTATTAATCCTTTTTTATAAAATGGGTTAGGGATGGTTTTCAAACTAGTATTTATTCTAATAACCACACTATCTAGTGGCGACTTGTTATTACCAATAATAATATTATTTAAGCATGTTAAGTATAAAAACTATACATTTATTTTTTTATAATAATAATATAATTTATTATTTGACATCCTATCTATATTAAGACCCATAACACTAGATTAAAAAAAATTAAGTAGTATAATAAGGACTTACCTTTTAATTTGTACATTTAATAATTAGTAATTGATGTCATGCTACATAAAATGGGATTACAACTTCTACGTGCATGGTGGAAGGACTAGGGGTGGAATTGTGATACTTATTTTAGAATTTATTCTCTTGCTCACATTTAATAAATAATGATACCATTTTATTCTACTCTAGATAAGCAAAATAGGTGATGGAATTTAAAATATTTTCCCAAAACATGGCATGCTAAATTTAATATAATATTGAATGCCTAGATTGAGACCAAACATAACTATTTCCTTTATTGTTTGGGATATCAAGGCATTCCTCTTAAAGATCACCTCTTGTACATTGAGATTTCTTATCTTAAATGCTTAACATGAATTAGATCTATGTCTTCAAAACATATCTTTCAGATGTACCTAAGAGTTAAATTTTTTGTGTAGTGGATCTGAAATATTTTCCAATCTTTCCACCTAGATCCTTTCTCTTGGTGAATGTTTTTTTTTTCCAGATACAATGCTTAGTGGTTGTCATAATTTTTTTCCTATGGAACATATTAAGGTTATTTTTATGTTTTAATTATGTAAATCTAAAAATTTAAGTATTTTTAGGAATGAGTAACCATATTTTCAATTCTTTATTGGTACCAAAGTGATTGTTATTTCATCAGTTCTTTACATATCTAAGCCTTATTTTAAAAGGTGATGCTGGTAGAGGATGGTCATTAGGATTTGATTTTTTATCTTCTTCTCCTTTGTATAAGGGTAGATTCCCTTTTAAAAAATTCCCTTTACCAATAATTAAAAAAATGAACCTAAACCTAATATTTGTCACTTAAAATTAGATTTTAAACATGGTTGAATCATGAAATTAACATGGAAACCCTGTTTAGTCAAAATCCATTCATCTTTGCCAAAACCTTGCATGAAAAATATAAATTTCATCAATAATTCATTAACTATGATGATAATGGTAGCCTCACTAATGAAAGCAAGTATAAAAATGAAGGTAATTATCTTTTTAAATCTTACTATGTCCCTACCTAAGTTATTTAAATATTTATGAAAACAAGGGTGATATCATTATGCAAATCATAGAAATGGCATCGAAATTCCCTTTAAACTTAAATATGAAAAATACGATCACATCACAAGTAGGAAGGACTAAATCCTTCCAAACCAAGATCAAGCCACTTTAGTAAAGTCATCTGGCTAAATACAAAAAAATAAATAAAAATCCACCAATTAAAATCATATCCATATATCTCCCATATTAATATCATCAAAATAAAGTTAGTTCTAGTTGAATAACTCCACCTAGACCAAAACCAAGTTTTATCTTATTAACTCCAATAGTTAGGCTAATATTCAGAAAATATATCTTATCATGTTGATACTTCTATATAAAATCATTCACAACATCAACACCAATCCAAAAACTAACCATCAAAGAATTGGTAATCCAATGTCAATTAGGCCTCTAGGTCACCAAAATGTAATTTTATCTTACCACCATCCATTCCACTCAAGGGTGTGTTGTTTTATAAGTAATGGGAATCCATTAAAGATACACTCCATTTTTTATAAGATGGGAACCAATTTAAAAACATGAATTATAAGTTTGAGAAGTTTTACGCTTACCCTTTTTATTGAGACATTCTACAAATACCTTTTTCACCTTACTTGAAACAATTTTTTTTTAAAAACTATGAAGGAAAAGGTGATCCTAGGGAACATGTTAAATAATTTTTCATGTCATATGAAGAATTAGTTTATAGTGACATGTGCTTGCACAAACTATTTCCTTGGATCCTAGGATGTGAAGACTGAAAATAGTTCTTGAATCTCCTTAAAGGATCTATCAAAACATTTAGAGACTTTTTTGTGTCCCTTATCCTATAATATAGAGCATGAACTCATAATGATGGATTTGTGTAATTCTAAAAAAATAAATGAAAAAATATTCTCTTTTTATTACAATGGTAGGAGGGTCTAGGTAGTACATTCCATTGGTCTATTCTTGAAATAAATTTGGCTAGCATATTTTTCACCAAATTAAATCAGAAAAGTAATTTTCATTTATACGTCCATTTTTGAAATACATATGATGAAATTATCAATAAATGAGTTAATACTGAAAAGGCCAATGTATCTAAAGGATTGGTGTAACGTTTTCATAAGGATCGCCAAAATCTTCCCCAATTAAAAAAGCGTAAGTTATTTAGTAAAAGTAAAAACCTAGTTGGTTATAGAGTAGAATATTCAAATCATATTAAAAATGGTTAAAGAAACCAAAACATTACCATTCCTAAGGGCTATACCAAACAAGAATTAAAAACAATACTCTATACTTATTTAGGGGAATCACTAGAAATAATATTTTGTAAACTATTAATTGGAGACATTATTATGTTTCCATTAACTTAACCATTTGATGAAATCAAGTTGAAATCCATATGGTTTAAAGAAAATGAGTGTTTTTAGTTTCATAAAATCATAGGAAACTCAACTCGTAGGTGCATGAAACTAAATAATTATGTTGAATATTTGAATGCTAACAAAGATATTAAATTAGAAGGAAGTACATCCACATCAAAAAAATAAAAAAAGGGATATAGTGGGATCCATTTCCAAAACATGACCAACCTCATTCACAACCAAGTCATGTTCAAAACTAAACCAATAATATTAACCAAAAAGTATACCAATCCTTTGATTAAATTGTTGGTAATATCAACCATATTGATAATTCTATCACAATAATAAAAATTAAACACTAAATTACCCTATCATAACTTGGTAAATACAAATCATTTTTGGAAGGCAACCCCTGCCTACCCATACAGGAAACTATAACCTTATAGATTATCTTGAGAAAACACTTGGTCTTATTAATCCTAAAGAAAATAAAGCCTTGATCATTATTTTTAAAGTGTTTTTAAACAAGTTTATCAGATAAAATGTCTTTAATGAGGTACTCAACCTTCCTCTTATACTAGAATAATTATAAAATGGATCTACATTGTTTGTAAATTAAACCATTGATGTTAACATCAGAACATAGGATAATCAAAAGATAATAAAGCCAAGGGATTCTTTGAGTCTCTAAGAGTATGAAATACTTTTCTCACTCCTAAATAATTTTTAGGAAACTTTGTTTTATCATATGAGAAATCTGAAATGGTGTGTGAGATTGTTGGTCCCAATTCACCTTCGTATCATGAAATTTAAACTTACCTCCATGATCACATCCTCCATCTTCAAGTTTCATGTAACTAAAATAAATCATCCAAAATTCCTCCTAATTCACCCTCATTGGAAGCACTTGTTATAGTAGGAATAATGATGGTCGACTGTTAAAGTAATTAAATTTAGAAGAAGTAAACTCAGTAAGCAAGGAAGTTCACGATGACATTACACATGGATGATTACCATAATTACACATGGATGATTAGACACACCATCATTATGTGAGGTAGTCATTAGAGATCCCAACCATAATTCCTCTACCATTCCATATGTTAGCACATTAATTCCCACTACTTAAATTTTTTATCCCTTTAATTGTAGCCTTCTCATTAATATTTAAAAAAATCAAAGAAGAAAAAACTAATAAAATAGAAAAATCTAAAACCCCAAAAAATGTTTGTCTTGTCCTTAGTCATATTCATATCCTTGTTCAAGTTTCAAAAAATAATTGTAACTTTATCAGGATATATTTTTCTTGATATAAACCCCTCACATACATTGATGCTCAGGAAAATCAATGTTATCATTATCATTGATCACAAAATTTAATGTTTCTAACTTGAGAAGGGACATAACATAATTTTTTTTGTTACTTTATTATAATTTTTAATTTTTTACATGTTTTTATTATCTTTTACATTTGTGTTAGTCCTATTTTATACTAAAATAATTTCATAATAATTTCTCATATCATGGTGCATCGTATTATATGTTACAGTTAACACTAGGTTTATAAAAAAATTCAAATTCAGTGTAGGATTAAAAATTCTTATCATTCAATCTAAATAAATATCCTTAATTAAAATTTATTCTCATTGACTAAGTATGAATCATAAATAAAATCCTTAAAATTATACATAGACATAATCATCACACTCAGTCATCACATGAGAAACAACCCAAAATTATTTCTCCCATACCCATTAATTTCACCCTAATTATTCCATTTCAATCCCTCTTATTAATTTGAGATCCCATCCATGTATTTCATCCTCACATTCCCTTTTGAAGGGGCATCTTCACGCACCCATCATTCTCCTTATTTTTCTCCATTCTTTGATGTATTTTTGCTCCTTCATGTCGAAACATGCTTTCAAAGAGGAAAAATTGACACCTTAATAATTCCACCTTAGTTCCACCACTAATCTACTATCATATAATCCATCATCACCTTGAACAACCCTAATTATATTACTAGCACACTAACACCCCCATGTTAATTAACTAATATACACCATGTTAATCTCATTTAACATAATATTAATCCCACTACAACACTCCATGAATGATTCACTATATAATCATTATTAATTAATTTAATGAACTCTCAATTACATTCCATAGATAATTAGATAATTAATCCTTATTAATTAATTAATTAATTACTAACTAATTTCATGGAAATACAACAATTATAATTATTTAATTAGGTAATTATCCTCATCCATGTCAAAATCCAAGTCTATCTCAATCAATTAACTACTTCGTTAAATAATAATAAAATTAAACTTACCACTCATTAATCAATGCAACCAATTAACTCCTTAGTTAAATGCTCGCACATCTAAAAAGTGACTAAATTAAACAAATTAAATAAATAAAAACAAATAAAATCAGTTCTATGGAAAATAAAACATACAAACCTTATGTCAATTCCCATCCATCCAAATAAACTCATAATTAATCTCCACTTTCTATTTACCCCATACAAAAACTATAAAGTCATTCTTTCTTCCTTCTCTTTTTATCGTAAAACAAGTAGAAGAGTGAGATACATCAGCTTGGCATTGGGAAAATATGAATTTTATCTTGTAAATTAATTAATCATCCTCCATAGGTGCATGCTATAAATTTATTTTACCATTCCATTAAATCGACAATGATCCGTCTATCGCATGATCAAATCCACATCAATAAAGGAGATCTTAACCCATTTGGTATGAAGTTAAGATATTTATCTCTTTATTATTAAGCAATTAGAGGTTATGTTAGATTTAGAATATGAACTTAGATTGTTCATAATTTCTATTTGAGTTTTCAATATTATCATTCAAAGTACTAATTGACAACCACATTTACAATCATGTTTAGAACTTGATTGCATATTTGATAAAAATGTTAAATTGTTATGGAGATGAAATGTCTTACCGTATCCATATCCCATTATTGAATACTTTCTATTTATATATAAGTTTTGTATGATTTATAATTTCATTTATGATGATCAATAATCACCATCCAAAATGACATCCAAAAATTACTTTTTCATTGTTAATCTAACCCATTCTATTAAAGTTGTATCTTCAACATTAGTATTTGTATATTTTTGACAAAAAATGGATCTCCAACCACTTTCAATAATAATTTTCACATTTCTATAATTTTCTTATCTATTCTAGTACAAATAGTTTCACTCATTTGTCTTTTGTCTTTGTGTGTTATCTTTAGAAAGTAACTTTGTATGTTCTCCTATAAATATTTCTCCTTCTCTTTGAAACCTTTGGCCAAATTTAAATGCTTTGTTTTTTCTTAATAGATAGAAATAAGGTGGGTTGCATTTATGCCAACAATTCCCTCTTGAATGGTTGAGTGATGATAACGTATCCAATACCATGAAGATGGAAATCAAAATGGATGTAGTTATCAACATTACATTTATGTGTATAATAGTTATTAGTTAATGAATGCAACTGGTAATATTACTTTTAATAATTTGAAAATGACAAATTTGGATTTGCTTTGAGGTTTTTTATACCTTGTTAGGACCTTCTCCTTATGAATAATGTATGAATTGGATATAATAGGGTCCGTTTGAATGTGCAAGTGTTTGAGCATGCTTGAATAATGTTTACCATATGAATAATATGCTTAGACCTACATTGTATTTATATGTAACTCTTTGGGTAGTTTTTCATGCCAAAAACATGAAAAATGTAGGGGACAATCCATAAAAAGATTTGAACTTGAAATTTTATCATTGATTAGCACAAAATAAGTCTATCAAACATGGAAAGGTATAGAATTCTAGAAATGTCTGAGAGTGATGGTTTTATTTAGAAGGTAGAAAAATAGATTTGATGATATGGAGATAGTCTAAATATGTTTTTAATTAGCCTAAAAAATAATAGGTAGTTCATGTAGGTATCGTAAAACAAATCAATAAGGTTGCACTATGGAAAACATGTGGATGTGAGATACGTGTGAATTAGAGTCATATGTGTATGCAAAATTCATGTAAGGTGAAGGCATGTAAAAAAATATTTTACCAAGTATTTAACACCATAATTTTGTATCTACAAATTCCCCCATTTTTTTATAGTATTGAAATGAATTACAATGCTATAGTAAAAAGAAAACAAATTTACCTGAGTGTGTACAACACCTTTTGTGTTTAGGAGAAGGCTCAAAATATGCATATATTTCCATGTAACATTTAGTGGGAATGAAATAATAAATAAACATTTATAAATTTAAAATATGAAATCAAAGTTATTTTTTTAAACTTAAAGAGGAAGGAGGGAATACACTTATAATTGGGTCAATAATGTTTCTTCATCACCTATTGTTGGAAATAATGCTTCCTTATTGAAGCATTGGAGTATTGTGTTTCAACGTTAAAGTAATTGGAGAAGTGGTGGTGATCAATTCTTAATTGTGTGTACTTATTCAAGGCCATGATTTTAGAATATAAATGTCCCAACTCCAAACAAAAAATGTTTAGTTCTTAATCTATTGAGCATTGATGAATCCTCAATAATAATACTCATGTAAATAATTGTGTATTGTAAGAAACTAAGGTGGGAGCCATGTATGGGATTAATTTAAGTGATAAATAGGTTTTTAAATGTCAATCATAAACAAAATTAATTTAATAGACATGAATCAAATATTATAGACAAATTTATAGATTTAAGGGTTCTCACTTCTAGGTACCATCAAATATAGATAAATGAAATCTATAACAGTGTGTATGGATAAATGAGATTCAATCTCCATAATCAGGTTTAGATTGTGCCAAAATGATATATAATTCTATGAATCTATATGTTAACTTGTTCTAAAATGAAAAATATATAGCTCATGTTTCTATGAAATGAGTGCATATGCCCACAAAAGTATACAAACATGTAAATATATAAAAACATGTTAATTTCCTTCTTGTAAAGTGAGTGCATATGCCCCTAAAATTATTGATTACATATTCTATATTTGAACCGATCATAAATCTTTGAATCTTGTAAATTATGATTAAATATGAATTTCCTACTCTTTCAATCTTAAATGTATATGACAAACTAACATTACCCTCTTTTGAGGTGAGGGATGTAACTTAAAAGCTACTGACCTATGTATAAAAGAGTTAAGTATATCATGTTATGTAAAATATGTAATCATGTATAATCATGTCAACATATGTAGAATATTCCATGAATTCACATATGAAACATGTAATATAAGGCACTATAATCACAAAAAACTAGTAGTTGAGTTATAGAAGTGATACTTGAGACAACCTATTATTATCTTAGTAATATGCCTATCCTATATCCTTTTATCACACTTTTCTAGCCTTTGTGTAGACCACATGCATCTCTAGTCAACTAAAACACAGTCTCAAACCTTCATTCCTAGATTCTGGCCCTTCATGCCCAATAACCTATGAGCTGGATACTAACACCATATTAAGGACACTAGAGACATGTTGTGCTAATGTCCACAAAATTTCACTAATGGCATTTACCCTAAAATTCTTGAACTAATATTTTTTCAAAAGTAAAACTCCTAAGGTTAGCCTAAGAATCTTTTATTATTTGTACAAGATAAAAAGAACTATAATTACATGAATTTTAGACTTGTATCCACTAGATGGAGATTAAATGAAAAATAACTATTCAAACATGAATTAAGTTGAGAAAAATAAAGGTTATTAATCCATATAACATAATTTTGCATACTACCATCTAATATTTCCCTAATCCTATATTTTCCATATTTACAATCTAAAACAAACTCAAGGCATTCAATACCATGTTCAATATAGAATCACTTACATTTACACTAACACTGAGGTCGGAATAAGTACATCAATATTGATCCCTCCTAGAAGTATTGGTATGTAGGAAACTCTCCTAGAGTGTGGTGTTGAGGATGGCCAACCTATCTTATTAACAAACACAGACTTTCATATCATGCTCTACTTGTAGGGAGGATTAGGGTTTACATAAAATAAACTATTATGGGCATAATAAAAAGTTTCAACATTTGTGTGCATATGAACAAAACACAAAAATAAAGGCTTATGTAGACCAAAAAATTAGGAACAATCCTACACAGAGAACACTAGCACCATTTTTAGGACACTAGAACCACATGGTGCTATTATCCAAGTGTGGTGCTACTATCCAGAATAGGATCTAAGACAAGGATTTAATTGAAGAAACTCAGACCTATTTGTATCTTAGTTTTTAGAACTCATATCTTTTGGATCATGCATTTTATGTATAAGTCTTTATTTACACATATTTTGTTACTATTTTTATAAAGTCAAATCAAGTCAAAATCTATAAAAAATTAGTTGTTATTTTTTGCATATCATTTCACTAATTTAGACTATTCATCCCTTTAATCAAACATAATATTTACATAGTTAAACCCTAAAAGGTTAAAACATTTGGTGAACCTGATTTACTTCAAGTATTGCTTAAAACCCTAGTTTACCTTCTTCAAAAAATTTGTGCACTAAACTATTGTTACAAACCTCTATTTTCTATATTTTGGCATAACATAGATCATTAATTCAACCTCAAATTATGTTATCATTGATTTAAATATAATTTAATTTTATACAAGAAACCCTCATTCAAAAACCCTAACCATAGATGCTCTTAGGGTTTGTATCCTTGATTTTCCTATTTTCATTAGTTTCTTTAATTTTTTTAGATTTCATATATTCTATTTTAGCAACTCTATTCTAATTTTTTTACTATATTCCTATATTACATTAAGAAGAAGTGATATATTAGGTGGTAATCATATAGATCATATATATATTACTGATATCTGAGCCTATAACATGGATAAAGAACCTATCATAACTCTAGTATTCATCCTTCACACCCTGATTATGTGGATTTTAATTATAATGCATCCAATAATGAACAATACAATAAAGAACAATATGATATACAAATTAAAAATCAAGACACTCTCCCTCTACTTAATAATGATGACATAATTATCAACAAATATGAGATATTACAGAGCTTCATAGATAAAGTTTAGGAATAACCCATTGATAATGCATAAATCCTACAAACCATATTTGAAATCAAGAACCAATCAAACAATGGTCAATATTCAACTCCCTTAGATAGTAACATGGTTACACATATAGTGGGGCCAAATTAGGTATCACAAGCTAAAATTGTAGTTAAATAAATCTCAGTGATAGATATGCCTCTTGTGACTAGTTCCTCCACTAGAGGTGTACAATCCCTTATACATGTGATTCATACTCTCTAGGCTAAATTTGTATGTCTTAAAAAGGGAACAAATAGGTCATCACATGCCTTGGATTTTAATATTATCTTACATACACCTTTATCACATCACATAGTGTCATTTCCCTTACCATCTAGTTTCATGGCACCTAAGCTTACATTATATGATGGTAAGGGTGACCTAGAGAATCATGTTAGAGATCATCATGTAACATGTTTGGACTACATGTCCAATGATTGGATTCTCACTAAGTTGTTTCCAATAATTTAAAGTATTATTACCTATATTATTTTTATGATTTATGAAATCAATCTATCACAACATTCAATCCTTTGGCTAACATGTTTTTAGCACACTTATCCATCAACATCAATGACAAGATATCATATGCTTATGTGGCACAATTGAAAAAAACCTCAAATGATCCTATCATAGATTATGTCTTATGATACAAGACTATATTATCTAGATTTAATAACCCCATGGTAGATATAGAGATTTAGGACATCTTTAAACAAAGTCTTTTACCAACATTACATGAAGATACGTTGTTCAAGAAGTTTTATACATTCAAAAATTGTTGCCACAAGATAAAAGAAAAAGAGGTCAAGCTTCTATCTATGGGAAAACTCAGGAATACTAATGGATCAAAATCAACTCTTAAGAGTTAAAATAATCCTCAATACAATTCAAGGGCCATTGATAAAAAGAGTGATCAAATGACCATAGTCAATACAGCTTCTCAGCCATATCCTATTTTGGTTTTAACTACTCCTCAACATAAAATATTCACCAACCTTCTAGAGTCACCACCACAGGGTTTACAATATCTCTCAAAATGTAATGTCATATCTCTCCCTCATATTAAAGAGGTGGATATGACAAAGCCTCTTCCAAACAACTAGAATTATAATACATGATGTGAGTATCACAGGCCACTAGGCTATACAATAAATATATGCATAATCCTAAAGGATAAGATATAATATTTGATTAAGGCTAACATTATTGATGTGGGAACACCCAAAAATCTAGTAAAAGCATGATGAAAAAAATATAAGGGAATAAAAATATTATTAGATCCATTTTCAAATCACACAATAAATGAGGTAGGGAGCACATCATGTGTTCACTACACATATCAACCAGATCCACCACCAACTTCATATCATACCATTACAGAGGAGGCACAACCATAAACAACATTATTGGCATGTATCATACTATATTTCTACCTAGACCACTCATTACATTCTTAAAGTAGGATATTTTTGATGATGATATAGATTTACGTGCACTTTTTATATGAGAATACATAGATCATCATACTATCCAAAGTGTTATGGTTGAGAATAGGTCAAGCTTTAACATTTACACTATGACACTTTTGAAGCATTTGGGGGTAATCATAGTAGGATATATTCACCATAGATATAGTCATTAATGGTTTTAGTGGTCATGTTTATAGATCCATGATGGAGATTATGCTTCCATTACAAGTTGGAAGAACACATATAGCCACTCAATTCTTAGCAGTACTAAGTGTAGGAATGTTTGATATGTTATTGGGTAGGCCAAAATTACAATAGATTTGATCTATCCATATACTACTATGGATTTGTGGCATATATATACATAAATTAGGTGGTCAAAGTTGAGTGTATCCAATATGAGTATCTAATAAATATCCCATATGCAATTACAACCTAGTCACTAGTTGTAATTCTAGCACCATTACGAGATATAACACTATTATTAGTTATATCTCAGAGTATAATTCCTATGCTTACATCATAGATTTTAGCAGAGTAAGTAGTGAAGGTGAGGTCTACTTCTATGGTATAACCATGTACACATACTCTCCCATGAAGGCCATTATTATAGAGACCCCTATGTCAGAGATATGTCATGAATTTTGGAGGACCTTCCTCTACTCATTTTATGTCAAGATCAATATTGTTGGGTTTTTGATATTCTTAGCATAGGGGCACCTATGTCACCTATAGCCTCTTATACTATATGGGTTCATAAGTCCCTTACAATTCATAGGACACCATAATTAGTGCTAAAAATTCATATCACCTCTACAAAAGTAAATATAGACACAGATTGATCATTAGAATAGATTATGGGATCATAATTTGCCTTTTACATAGCATATAAGATCATAGTTCCCTTATTTGAAACAAATCATAGTGATAGTGATTCTACCATGAGACTCGTCAGTTGCTATGGTTCCTACCCTCTTGTACATACTTTTTTTTCTCTTGCTCCTTGTACATAGTTTATTTTCATTTGATTATACATACCTTATATATAGAAAATAAAAAAACAATATAACACGCCAAAAAACATAAAAACATTGAAAAATTACTTAGAAAACACAAAATTTATAGATTTTATGCATTATTATATTTACATTCATTATATTTTTTAGACATTACATATTATATATTAGTATAGTCAATTTTATCATACATACCTGATTCACTTATTCTTTTTAATTTCTTGCAGATTGCTATAAGACTCAAGTCTACTACACTAATCTAATCTTTCTATCATCTACCCACTGAGGGCATATACACTAATTCAGAGTTATTCATTTGACATGTATTCGCCACCTTGGGGGAATCTTATACACAATTTATATTACCAAGTTCAATCCTTACATTCTTTACATTCTAGTAATCACATTGACATATCTTTATATTGATCATTGCTACTCTTAATCGAATGTCTTTCTAACTATCACTATCTTGGACTCATCATATGTACATTCTAGGTCTTACACAGATTTGTACTACTTTAATGCATGCTCTCATTTCTAACTATCCTATTTTAGACTTGATTGTATTATCTATGCTTCTTATATTAGAGGGCATTTGAATATGCCATTTCTCTTTGGATCTACACCATTTTTATTCATGCATGCCTTGGACATATGTCCATGTCCCTTTTCTATGCTTTCTTGATTGTGTATGAAAACATTTGAACATGTCCTTATATGTGTCTCTATGATAAAATCATTTTTTTTTGTATATTTGGACATTTGAACATGTCCTTGTATGTCTTCTTTTCTCAAATTTAGTGACATGTGCCCATGTCCCTTGTATTGTGGCCCCTTGTCCTATTTTGCATGGTTCATGTATTTTTTATGTATGCTTTATTATATGCATCATGGCCATGACACTTGTCTTTGATTATTACACACACTAGTTTTTGATTCTATGAGGGACCTCATGAATTTACCCTTCCTACTTGGGTGTCATGATAGACATCATATGTCATCCCCATAGGTAGCAACTCAGATTTGTTATTATACACATTGATTACATCTATCTTAACAACCTTGTGAAATTCTAGACACAATATACATATTACATTACATACTTATGATCATATCTTCTTATATTTTGATGTTATGTTTTAATATTATATTATATTATCACGTAGTCGTCATATATGCTCTTGATAACATATTTTGTAAAGATATTTATTTTGAGGATTGTTATTGCATAGGTTCAACAACTCAGATCAAAAGAAAAGGGATTCACATGGTTTTTTCATTGATATGAGGCTCCTACATTGCATTCAAAAAACATTTTTGAACACAAGCTCAATTTTAGAAAATTAGATACAGGGAAAACACAAAAAAAAATAGGGAATCATAAATCATAACCATGACGTAGATTTTATATTAGAGAGATGTTAGCACCCACATAGGGACACTAGGACCACAAGTAGATAATGTAGAATACACGGTGCTACTATCTCATATTCCAAGTTTCAAGATAGTTCATATTAGTTATAAATGTACACCAGGTATAGTACCACTTTGCATAATTATAGGTATAGGTTTGGTAGTAATGCTTATATTTTTCTCATATTCATGTTATTTTAAATCAAATTCATATTAGTTACATAGATTGTGAGCAACATGTGTAGCATGATCATCACCATATTATGTTCAAATACTCATATACAATTATGACAAATCAATCCATAATAAATATACTTAGATATAAGATTAGGGGCATGTGCACAACACATTAGTTCTATATTATCAGTTACACAGAAGTTGTTCATATGGAATGGAAAACTCTACATCATTCTATAAGATGTATATAGTTGACATTGTATTCCAATTTATCACGAGTTTCATTCCTTAATCCATCTATAGTGGTCGGAGCTTTTGAGTGGCCTAGAGTTTCCTAATGTACTTGATTGGTTGTAGAGTTGACACATATAATTAGATATATCTAGCTAGATATTTCCAACACTTTGTGTAATTCAGTTTCAAATGCATCTCATATACATGGATGGGAAATGATGGAGTCATATCTTACTTGAGTACTTGAGCCACCCACATGAGAGGGTTAGACACACTTCTATTCTAATCAAATCTATTCACAAGTTATGATCCACCAAGCATGGGTGGGTAATGATGGATTCAAAACTAGATTAAGTTCTTCAAACACCCACATATAAGGATTGAGTAATCAATCAACTCAGTGCAAGATATTTAACAATTTGATTATTATGTACATGAACACACACAACTTGTCACTAGGTTCATATATTGGTTCATGTATCCAACAAGGTGTGTTCATTCCTTTCCTCTTTCCCATCTCTTTACTTATATTTACTTAGATACTTATTTATTCAACATAGTCTTTTATTTTTGTTATCTCTTAATTAAGGACTAATTTATGCATGTTTGATTTCAGGTCATGCTTTGGATCATACTTCACATATGCAGACCCAACTTCACATACTCAAACTCACTTACATGGGTTTCAATTCCTATGTAAGCCCAGGCACATGTCTTTTTCCTTTATACTAGTAATTTTTCTTTGATACATTTATAACATAAGGAGGGGGTTAAATGTAATCACCTAAAAGAGGTATTTGAGTGGTAAGATGGCTAACTGAGACAGTATTTTCATAGATTAACCCTAGATCTATCCTAAATCATTTTCTCACACTTTTATAGCCTTTATAAAAACCACATGCATCCCTAGTTAGCTAAAACATAGTCTTAGACCTTCATTCCCAAATCTTGTCCCTTTGTGCCTAGTGACATAATAGCTAGACAGTAACACCATATAAAAGACACTAGATATTAGATTAAGGGCTTGTGCACAAAACATTAGTTCTATATAATCAGTTATACATAAGTCATTAGATGGAATGGAAAAATTTGTATCATTATTTAAGCTATATATAGTTGACATAATATTCAAAATTGTCACTAGTTTCATGCCTTAATCCATATGTGGTGGTTGTCATTCTTGAGTGGCCTAGAGGTGCCTAAGGTACTTGAGTGGTTGTAAAGTTGATACACATAATCATATATACCTAGTTAGACATTTCCAACACTTTGTATATTTTAGTTTTAGATGCATCTCATACACATTGTTGGGTAATGATGGAGTCATATCTTACTTGAGTTCTTAAGCCACCCACTTGAGAGTGTTAGACACACTTTTATTCTAATCAAATCTATTTACAAGTCATGATCCACCAAGCACGGGTGGGCAATAATGGATTCAAAACCATATTAAGTTCTTCAGACACATACATATAAGTATTGAGAAAAAAATCAACTCAACCCAAGATATTCAAAAATTTGATCATTATGTAGATGCACACACATAGGTTGTCACTAGGTTCAAATATTGGTTTATGTATCAAACAAGGCGTACTCATTCCTTTCCTCTTTCCCATCTCTTTACTTAGATTTACTTAGTTACTTCCTTATTCAACATAGTCTTTTTTTGTTATCTCTTAATTAAGGACTAATTTATGCACACTTGATTATAGGTCATGCTTTGGATCATACTTCACATATGCGGACCCAACTTAACATACTCAAACTCACTTACATGGGGTTCAATTAATAGGTAAGACCATGTACACTTGTTTTTCCTTTATACTAGTCATTTTGCTTTGCTACATTTATAACATAAGGAGGGGGGGGTGTAAATGGAATCACCTAAAAGTGGTATTTGAGTGTAAAGAGTGATAATTGAGACAAACTTTCCTATCATAGCCCTAGATCTATCCTAAAGTATTTTATCACACTTTTATAGCCATTGTACTAACCACATGCATCCATAGTTAGAAAAAACATAGTCTTAGACCTTAATTCCCAAATCTTGTCCCTTTATGCCTAGTGACCTAAAAACTAGACACTAACACCATATTAAAGACACTAGATATTACATTAGTGGCATGTGCACAACACATTATTTTTATATGATCAGTTACACACAAGTTTTTTAGATTGAATGGAAAACTTTGGATCATTCTATAAGCTATATATAGTTGACATAATATTCCAATTTGTCACCAGTTTCATGCCTTAATCCATCTATAGTGGTTGGCATTCTTGAGTGGCCTAGAGCTTCCTAATGTACTTGAGTGGTTGTAGAGCTGAGACATATAATTAGATATACCTAGTTAGATGTTTCCAACACTTTGTGTAGTTTAGTTTCAACTGCATGTCATACACATTGGTGGGCAATGATGAAGTCATATCTTACTTTAGTTCTTTATCCACCCACATGAGAGGGTTAGATACACTTTTATTCTAATCAAATATATTCACAAGTCATGATCCACTAAGCATGGGTGGGTATGATGGATTCAAAATTAGATTAAGTTATTCAAACACCCACATGTAAAGATTGAGTAATCAATCAACTCAGTCCATGATATTCAACAATTTGATCTTTATGTACATACACACACATAGGTTGTCACTAGGTTAACATATTGGTTCATGTATCCGACAAAGTGTATTCATTCCTTTCCTCTTTCCCATATATTTACTTACATTTACTCAGTTACTTATTTATTCAACATAGTATTTTATTTTTGTTATCTCTTAATTAAGGAATAATTTATGGACTCTTGATTATAGGTCATGCTTTGGATCATACTTTACATATGCAACACCAAATTCACATTCTTAAACTCACATACATGGGTTTAAATTCCTAGGTAAACCTAGGTACACTTGTTTTTCCTTTATGCTAGTCATTTTGCTTTGTTACATTTATAACATAAGGAGGGAAGGTGGGGGGGTAAATTGAATCACCTAAATGTGGTATTTGAGTGTTAAGAGTGATAATTGAGACAAACATTTCTTAGCTTAGCCCTATATCTATCCTAAAGAAGTTTATCACACTTTAATAGCCTTTGTACAAACCACATGCATCCCAAGATAGCTAAAACACAATCTTAGACCTTCATTCCCAAATCTTGTCCCTTTGTCCCTAGTGACTTGACAACTAGACACTAACACCATATTAAAGACACTAGAGACACATGGTTCTATTGTCATTACCCTACTTATACCAAATAGGTATATTTTCAAAATTAAAACCCTCTAAAGGCTAGACTAAGCATCTATTATTATCTTCACGAGCTACAAAACACTATATATACATAGATTTTTGACCTATATTCATTAGATGGAGATTAGATACAAAAAACTTATTCAAACATGAAACAATTTGAGGAAAATCAAGGTTATTAATCCCTATTATACCTTGCTTATGCATACTACCATGCAAAACTGCCCTTATCCCAAAATTTCCATATTTATAATCCCAAGCACACACAAGGCATTAAAGGCCACTATCATTCTATCATCAATTACATTTTCACCAGTACTTAGTTAGGGAAAGCTACATCAGGATTGATCCCTCCTTAGAGTATTGGTATGTAGTCAAGTCTCTTCATAGCGGCGTGTTGAGGAGATCCAACCTATCTTATTAATGAATACATATTTTCAGCTCATGCCGTACATTTAATGAGGATTAGGTTTTTAATAATAAATCATTTATTATACGCATAGTAAAAAGTTTTAAACTTCATGTTTATAAGAACATAACCTAAAAACATAGGTGGAGGTGCACCCAAAATTTAGGAATAGTCTTGCAAAGAGGAAGCTAGTGACATTTTTAGGACATTAGAGCTACATGAAGATACTTTCCAAGTGTGTCACTACTATCGAAGAGAAGACCTTACATAGGGATTTAGTTGATGACACTTGAACCTATTTTTAACTCACTTTTTAAACATTTAGATATTCTATGTCAAGTGTTTTTTAGATAAATATTTTTTAGCACATATTTACTACTATTTTTAGAAATTCAAAGAAAGTCAAAATATGTAAAAAAATAGTGGTTATTTATTTCATTGATTTAGACTACTCATCCCTTTAATAAAACATAAGATATACATAGCTAAACCCTAAAAAGTTAAAACAGGCACATAAGTGTAATGTCAAGATAAATATAATATTTAGGCATGTATTTGTAACCATACATTATGTAAGTAATTAATGGGACTACATATTAAAAGTTAATGATATTAATCATGACACCATAAAAATGATGAAAAACTCATGATATGGATCATTGTACTACAAACTCAACAAACTCCACAAGCTCAACATGTAATCCTAGATTGATAAAACCATAAGCATGAAACCATGGACATCTTTGCACACATTAAAAACACATACAATAGTATTCAATGCAGCACATAATTCTAAGTGTGACATGTAATAGAAATTAAAATGTCACACACACAAGGCCAATGGCTGAAAAAAATGTACAATAAAATGTCACACACATAAGGTGAAGGGTTGTAAAAATTAGATAGTTAATGTCACATTTACATAAATCTAAGGGCCATAAATAATAGATAAGTAGTGATTAACATATTATGAAAATAAACCGTATCAATGAAGCATAAAACAAGTCAACTAATCTATACTATGAATGCATGATAATGTCACATCATACTAAAATAGCATATTCAGTAATTTTATAATTAAAAAGAGTATGACTAATATTAAGATATGTGTAAATAGGAAATGTATCTCAAAATTACAAATGGAATGGTCATAAAGATATATAACATGTATTAATGAAACTTATAGAATAAGATTCCCCTTGCATTGGCATGGACCTTAGGTTTAGGAATGACATACATCTTTGTATACATGCATCATGTGTATTTTTATGTCCTAAATCTCACTTATATACTATTAAATTCATGTGCATGTAAAAAAAATATTCTACCATAAATTTGATAAATAATGTATATGAATAATGCAACTAGAAACACTCCATTCTTATCTCCCAATTTATGATTTTTAAAATATTTTACATTTTTATTTATTTTGAAATATTTGAAAACTAAGCATTGATTGATATAATCAAGTAAATCCAATTAGTAAAGGTTTGAAAATATAAGAATGGAAGAGATCCATAAAATACATATGTTAAGACATAATGTAAACCAAATATAATAACATGTCATTGTCGATTAAGTGAAGCCAAGTTTTATGTAATTAAGGATATGATATTAATGTATATGGGTTAATGAAGATGCCTACATGTGGTACAATTTTTTTTTAGATAGTTATATTAGTCTAATATATTGGTAGGAATGAGTAACTTATGGAATTCGTACATTGAGTCAATGAGGAGGGCTACATTTGGATTATGAGTTTTCCCATCCATTATTAGTAATAGAGGTTTATACATAGGAGATTAATATCATTTTAAATAATATCATGTATGTTTCTAGTGTTTTACTTGTTATAAGGATATTATAAGTTCCCCCTTGAAGTGGAATTGTGGAGTTTTTTATTCCTTAATGAGTATAGTATGGGATTTCCCTAACCTAACGTTTTTATTATATTTTCAAATATATATTGCATATTTTTGGATCTTGGCCCACCAATATTTATTTTCTTGTGTTTATTTACATTATATTATTCATAATTCAATTATTCATCTCTTGTATATATACCTCTATTACTAATAATGACTGGGTAAACTCGTCTCCGTGTACACCAATTCATTACCCAATGTACTAATTCCATAAGTTGCTCATTTTTTTCAATATATTAGACCCATAAAACTAAGTAAAGTAGATATGTGACATGTCATAATATCTAAATACCCATATATACATTAATATATGACATCCCTATGTACATAGCATTAAGTCATATGGCCCCACTATATATGTGAATTTTAAGAATTAAACTTAATAGAGTATAAGGAGAAAAAAATAGGCATACCCTCAATGGGAATTAAGTGATGTATTCTAATGTAATATGTATATAAAAGTGCATGTAATTGTGTAATCTCAATGTAAGTATTAACATTTAAAGGTAGCACTTAATTAAGATATGGAATTTAGTATGATAGAAATAATTTGTAATGGGATGAAAATATTGTAAAATATCTATCATTATAGATAAATGTTATGGATGTCAAGATCAAGATAAACAATCAAAAGTAAAGGAACAAGAGAAAATAAATTCAAGGGATAGCATAATTATCAATGTAAGGCACATTAAGTAATGTAAATCAAAACAAAATATTCAATGTAAAAAACAAATAAAAATAAAAACATCCAACCACTAGAGAATAATAATCAAATATATCCTCATGAGCCACTGAATTCTAATTTTATAGCTATGATGTTAAAATATTAGAGACACTCGCACATATATGATTTATATCACATTTTTTATTTAATTTTTAAATATGCATGAAAAACTATACCATGTGTTGATATTTGATTATTATTTGTATCATATTTCATATTATGTATTTTAGTTTATTTTGGAGAATAATTATATATTCGATAAATGGTTATGGATTTTATTCTTCTAAAGAAGCTTCATCTTTAGAAATGTAATTAGTTTTTACTTTGTGATCAAATGTAACATAATCATAATTATTTTAAAGTAAATTATTTATAACACTATCTCATTAAGGACATGGAATTTCAAATGCTACCTATAGATCTCAACATAGTTTTAGTGATTGATGGATTAAGATACGCATTGGGAATAAAGTATAAAATACCAAGTGTGCCAACTAGGTTAGAGGATGAATATTATGAAATTTAAATTCTAAAAATAGATACACCATTATGTTTAAAATTGTATAACAATATTAGAACATCACATGCATGCTCAGGATGAATAATAAGTCATGGTTAACATTGACTAAATATGCAAAAATTAGGGTGCTCGAAAGACAAGTGTAATTGATGAAGGTACTACAAAGAGAAGACTTGAGAAAGATAGAATGAAAAAAATCAAGAAATATAAAGTGGTTCAATGTAAGGGAAAGGAAAAGTGACATATGAAGACTCAAAATATACATTTATATAAATGGAGAATCCAGTTTTAACCTATAGGAGCTAGTGTTACTCAAAGGCTAACATAAGGGAAAAGGAATATGCAGATTCCATTTCACAAGGAAATAAGCATAAAATAACCATATTAGAAAATAATTTAAGAAAATAATTTTTATGTATAAATAAAATAATGGAGTAAATGTAAACTCAATTGGGTGAAACAAGTCTCAAATATTGAAATCACATATAATCCTAAGCCACATGTTTCGGTTATTGTGGACAACTTTGTGAACAAATTTTATAATAATTAATTAAGAATATCATGAGGTGAATTTTTCCTATATTATTATGGACACGTGTGAAAAATTAAATAACTGCATAAATGATAATTATAATAGGGTAAGTACTAAAGTAGATACACATGGAGAAGGAAACATTGTTAACAGAGGTTCCTCAAAAGACCCATCAAGATATGATAAGAAGTGTATGTGCATGTAGAGGATTTCATAATCAGAACATAGATAATAATAATAATAATAATACGTATTATTATTATTATTATTTATATACATATTTGAATAATAAGTGAAAACACATGCAATCACATAGATAAATCCCATTATTATTTTATTTTTAGTAGATTATAATGAAATGAAGTACAAACTATGCACAAAACATATCAAAAAATATATTCTAAATAACCATGATTCAATCTCTATATTAATATCTAATATTTTAGAACTATTATCCATTATATTTGATCACTATTTAAAAATCTTACAAAGCCTTTATCACTATGCATTATATCCTTTCACTTTTTCCTTAGAGGCAGTCCTTTTACATTCTATAGTATTTTGATATTAATGTGTATTTTGGAAACATACAAAATGTTATCCATTTTTAAAAATGCTTTAAAATTCTATTCTACTACGAACACTTTCCTAGACATAAAGAGTTGTCTTGTCATAGGACAAAGTTGCAAGAAGTGTGGATATTTTCAGAGCTACTAGAAATTTATGTGAAAATACAGGGAGATTTGGTCCAACTAAAAACATATAGTAATATTTTAAGGTCTTGTTTAATGATTTTCACCTCATATACACTAATTATCTATGCTTTCAAGTTCTCAATAAATTAGCCTTGTTAGGAGGTCACCCTTTATGGTATTTTAACAATCATGGCCATGTTCCTAATGTTCATGTAATTTTAAACTTCAAAAATATTTTATTTTCTCAAGATATATCCTTTTAAATAACTAAAGATAAGGTGTAGACATAGAGTGTGCTGATGGAACTCGAGGAGGGTTTGAAAAAGGTAGAGTCATTAAATTTTTAGCTAAGGAAGATGTCATTGAGGAGTCAACTAGTCAATGCATTTGATACATTTGGGTTACTTTTTATCCAAATTTTTATGTTTTATTTATTTGATGCTCTTGTGTATGTTTGGTGGGCGTGATGAATTTAGGCTCATCGATGATTAAAACAATGGAAATGTCTAAATTTCATAGATCTTACTCGAATTTATTTCAATCTATAAGGATGTATCACACCACATTTATCATTGTTCACAATAGAACATAGCACTATATGATGTTCTAGATGTATTTGTCTTCTACGATGGTAATGGAAACCCTTTAATAATAAAGATGAATTTGAATGTATTACAACATTTCTTGCATTCAATATCCATACTATTGAGTCTATATTCCAGTGAATGTGTTGTGAGTCATCTCATTATATCATTTTTTTTCAATTTTTATAAGACAGTGTTTCTTGAGAGAAGATACTCCTTTATCACAACATCCATTTAAGCTATAGGAGCTATATGATCATGTATAGTTGCCTTGTATTTATTTGCCTTGGATATGTTTGGTTGAACATCACCCAATGTGTTCTCCATCTAGTGGTTCTAGTCAAATATATTTTAATAAACTTGGGTAGCTTGATACATAGTAGTTTTTAGTACTTGGTCATATCATTATAAAATTTGAAAGATCATCTATGTTTCTACCTTCAGTTATTGACCTTGCACAATGAGTTTTCATAGTTTATGCATAATTACCCAATATTTAATGAATTGTGAGAGTAAGGTGGTGAGTTGCTTCTCCTTAAACATCACTTGGTCAACCAAAACATGAGTTACAAATGTTGGACACATGCCATATATAATTTATTAGTTCTTGGATAAGGAAACATTTAAGTGTGATTTTTACTTCTTTATTTGGATGTTTTCCTACTCTATATTTATGGCCTTATTTGCTATAGACTGTTGAAATGCTTCCTCTCTCTCAATCTTATTTTCTAGTGGTAGTTAGGTCACATCAAGTTACACATCTTAAATTATTATCATCAAAGTGATTGAATTAATAACATTAGTTGCTAGGGATGAGAAATTCCAAATTAAAACAACCTAGTGTGTGAAGGCTATCCATCATAAGGTTGAGGCTTTGACATCCCATAACCATTTTCTAGTTTTATGAGATTATTCTTATGATGCCTCTTCTTATGCACCTCTAAGAGATGATCCTGAGGTTTATAATATGTTAGAAATTTGAGGGAATAAATAATTTTTTTTTATTTAAGTTCTATCACCAACTTCATAGGTTACTCTAGATACATGGCCTTCTAAGAATCATATGTGTCTTCAGACTTCTTATTTGTCTCCATTTCCTCTTTTTCCTTGGTATCTACCTTTGATTATGCCCTTGTTGCTTCTTCTAATTTATATGTAACATCCTTATCAGCTTGATCCTTGGCATTTTTATTTTACTCATCTTCATGATTTCATAGATCTTCCCTTTTTTATTTTTGTCTTCCTTGGTTTTTGTGTCAAACTAAACCTTCTTACTTTGTGTTTCTTGTGATTCCTTCTCTTCTTACTACATCTTGTTTATCTAAACTTATTCTAGTTTATGTTTCTTATTATAATTCTATAATTGTTACTAATTATTATATATAGGATATTCTTATAATGCCTTATCTTCTTCCTCTTTCTTCCTTGTAACTTCTTCTATTTTAAAAATTGCCTACAATTTTAGTTCGGTAATGTCCACGTGGTGTTATGGTTGTTACATCTTCTATTACACTACAAGTTTTTGTTAGAAAGCTTATTACTATGTGGGGTATATAGATACAATAATAGATAATGTGTTGGTGAAGGAATCATAGTCTATTATGGATCATTTTAAGGTGAAGGTGAAGCATAGGGGAAAATCACCTTGTGTTTACTCATTAGAGTCTTTGTGTGAGTAGGTAGGACCAAAGTTTTATTACATCACTTTTCATGGTGAGAATCCATAGTATTTTGATGCTATGTTTCTTTCCCCTATTAGTATTATTACTCCATGACATCAAACACCTACATAAAATCTTCTCATTATATTTAAAACTATTGGCAATGTCGTAAGATTTTGATCAGTGCATAGTTTGTGTACTATTAGTTACTAGGGACTTCCTTATCATACTTTAGGTTTCCCTATTCCCACATATTCTTATCTCAATTTAACTTATCACACCACTAAAACTCGTGAGGATTAAATTGGTTCACTTTCATCAAAAATATATGTGATTCATTGTTTACTCTCCTAATTTATTATTGTATACATGATGATGGACTCAATAGATGCTAGTATTTAAACCAACATTACTAAAGGTACTTTATTGTGTCATTGGAAATAGTAAATTACCTTCCAAAAAAATAATTTATTATCCTCCTATTTTTCATAGACATCATGGCCCATGTCTTATAAATTTTTTTTTTTATGCCTCTTAGGCAGTTACACCTAGTTTCTTCAAATCATAATCTCTGTAAATACAAAGAATGGACATGTCATTTAGCCATAGGTTCTTTATGTGAGTGCACTTTTTGGGTGTATATTATTATATATATATTAGAATCTTGGTATTTCATATAGTTGGTTGAGATGAAGTCATAATGGGTTTTGACTAAGCATGTTGTTGTGTTGGCACCTGTCTCTATTAGTGTGTAAATGGCTAATGTGCACATAGAGGAATAGATCATAAAGCTTGTACGATCATTTATAATAAGACTTATTTCCTTAGAAATTTTCTTATGCATCCAATATGGTGATGAAGAATGGTATGGGAATGGGTGTTTTTTTATCCAACCCATGACATTATATTTACATGACATCATATAGTTTGGTGACCTCTTCATGTAGTGAGAGGTACTACATAACATCAATTCCAACTCTATGTTATGACATAATACTTAGTTATAATTCAAGGCACAATTGATTTAAGTGGCCTAAATTTATGATTAATACCTATTCT
The DNA here is from genome assembly GCA_037957365.1 of Torreya grandis. Taxonomy (NCBI): domain Eukaryota; kingdom Viridiplantae; phylum Streptophyta; class Pinopsida; order Cupressales; family Taxaceae; genus Torreya; species Torreya grandis. The sequence continues at coordinate 121,552 of JARHVA010009044.1, forward strand.
CATGTATAAAATATATTTGAAGGTAGTCATAGGATATAAATCTCCATCAACTATGATAGTACTATCGAGATAATTCCATTAAGTTAACTACATAAATAGTACAAAGAACTGGTATTAAAAGTGATGTGATGCACTCAAAATGATCTTATCTATTTTGGTAACTAGTGAAACTACCATGAAATCTAGCCAAGTAAAATCCTCATGTAGTTCGATGATGTAGTAGGTAGTGTTGATAAACCCATTTCTGTAATTCTACAAACTTTATGTGGTTTTCTACAATCTCTTTGTAATGCAGTCAGATGATAGTCAGACTATGGCATCCTCCACTAAACCAATGGGGCCTTCCCTATATCATCTATCATAAATTTTTATTGTGTCTATATTAATAATAGGATTCTTAAATTTGTATGGTAGGAGGGATATTACTCATGCTTGAAGTCCTAGTTTCCTCACCATTTTTGCTGTGATTATGTAGATAATATCATCTTTGGATAACTACACTACCCCTTGAGTATACCTAATTAGAAATGTCATCAAAACTTAATCTAACTATTTAAAATTTCTAACATTTATTAATCACTCAACATCTAAACTTCACAGTTGATGTTTCATGGATAAGGATCATGGTTTTACACACAAATCTAGATCTGGTGCAAAATGGTTTTACACACAAATCTAGATCTGGTGCAAACAATGTTATTTCTGCTATTTATGTGAAATCAAAGTGGTCTAGATCATGGTACTTTATTTTTCACAATGCTAACCCAATTTACATATCCTCTTTTTATGCATCATTCAAAGTTATCAAAATATATGATTCATCTATTATAATTATTCTTTAGGCCTTTGGTAAATGGATATAACTCAAATATGTGATTCAAATAAGTGTGCACTAAAGTAGATGATTAAGTTCAAAATGATATGGAGCTATTGTTTTCAATGGATTGCCATCAATGTTTTCTCTATATGATTTCCCTCATATAGAGCTTCATTCTTCCAATTGTTTAAAACTTTAAATTTAAATTTTATTAGAGTTTTTTATGTCATTATTATTTTAGTTTGAATGTCAATAGTCATTGCGATATGACCTTGGGGTTTCACTAGATAGGTTCATTACTTTGGCTAATGACATTCGGTAATTTTATGGGTTATATTTTCTTTAATAAATTTTTATTTATTATTCATTACATAAGTTCAAATCACCAATTTACTTTGGTAAATATGTAATATTTGAAGTGTTTTGTCATTAAATTCTTTGGGAATAACCTCTTGGTAACTTTATTTCAAACAATTTTGGTTGGTTTTTATTCCTAGAATTGATTAATTAACCCCGTATTTACCTCTATTCATGTTGGATTTTAATTAATTTACTACCTTACTTTTTTACTCTATTATTTTGACTTATATATAATATTATAATTTCCCATGATATATAGATCACATTTCACACCCCTACATTACAAACATAAAAAAAGACAAGAAAATAGTAAAAAAAATCTTAACTATATGGTGCTACTCAGTATCCACTCAACTTTTTATCATGATATTAATAGATATCATTCAATATAAGTCTTAATATTGATTCCATTTATACTCCCTAGGATAATGTATGATTTATGGTCATTTCAATCAAATGCATAGTTTACCTAGATGTCCAAAAAATCTAATATCATACAATAATACCATATATTATGGATACAATCTTTAGATCATAGATTACAATCATGTTGTGTTTTTTATTTTTATTATTTATTCTTGAATACAGTTCTCTCTCTGCCTCATTTCTTCTATGTGAGTTAGGTTTACCAAGATTTTTCAAAGTCAGTCCTTATCTTTCAGTCACATTACTAATGTGATTCAAATATTGGGAACCATATATTCCATAGTCTATTTGTAAAGGCATTAACCTTATCACACATTTTAAAATAGACATATATGACCTTAAGATTGTAGGAATTTGATAATCCCCATCATTTCTCTATGCATTGCATATTTTTATCACAACATTCTCAAAGACTTTCAGGGATGTCTCTATCTGACAAAAGATTTGTAGTGATAATTAGTTCTCGTATGATGTAATATCATAAATTCTTTTGTCATGGAATTGATAGTGTTATCGAGGACATCTATGCCTATGTTTTTCATTAATTTCTTTAGACAACCATACTTGGTTATGATGTTCTGATACAAAAAATTGGGTACATCGTTAGTATTTTAACTTGGTCTCCCAAAATATTCAACCCATTTTTTGAATTAATTCATCATAATAATTATATATATGGATTGACTATCTTTACTTAGTGGATTAATAGGTCATATAAGGTTAGTTATCCATTATTCAAGTGGTTTCACTTCTAATGTTGGATTCAAGGGAATTTCATCCATTTGATTTAGCATCCCTATTCATTGACAAATGTAGTAGCACTTTATGATTATATGTGCATACTAAAATATGGTAGGCCACCATAGACCAAATATTGTAAAGAAAAACAATTTTTAAAATTCAACTGATGTGATGAGATCGACATCATTCTAACATGATTCGTAACTTAGATAGGTGTTATTTACATAAATTAAAAAAAAAACCCAAACATAAAGATAAACTTATATATAATCATAGATGAAATATTTGAACACAATGACCACAACCCTAGATAAAATAGCAAGAACATTATTAAAATAAAATGACATTACCTTATAAGCAAATGATCCCTATCAATTGTAAAGCTTTTTTTTATCATGATATTCAGTTGTGATATGTATCTGATGGTAGCCACTAAATTCATCTATAAATGAAGAGACTAAATGTCTTGAATCTAACTATATTACTTTGTCTATTAATATAATTAGGAATGGATCACTAACACATGCATTATTCAATTCCATGTAGTTCTCAAAGATTTGGGTCTCCAATTATATTTTTATTTGAAATACCATTGCACTTACAAGTAGGATTTTTCCACTAGATAAATAATCTTTTCTTCCCATTCTTCTTCAACATTTTTATTTTTATAGATCTCCCAATCACATGTATAGTTGTAAATTAATTTTCCACACATTACTTATCACTCCAACCCTAGTTAAAATTCAATGTTAATATGTTGCTAAAACTGTTTGAAAATATTATGAGTCTATCAAAACCTTTTTAAAATGAGTTGGAGAGGGTTTTCATAGTGGTATTTCCTTTAATTACCATAACCTTAGTGACATATGACAAATAATACTCTTATTCTTGAAAATATTTAAGGTATGAAATCCTTGAGACTTTATAAGAAATGAATTCAAACTATTAAGGATTTGGTCTCAACACGTTATTGGATTCCTTTTATTTTTCCAATATTTAATTTAAAATTAAATAATTCAAACTTACCAACCATTATTAATATTCTATATATAGTTTAGGATATTATCCTTCATAAATTTGGGTCTATAATCTCCACTTTCTTGGTATAAAAATTATATAAATAAATGTGACCCTCATTTTAAGAAATACTCCCCAAGCCTCGATTATTAATTCATGAGGCCATTATTTCCATCTCTGGGTAAGCTCAATAGGTGTTGGAATTTCAATTTATCTTATATAACTTGCCTTGCCTGAATAAACCTAAGATGGAGTTCTAATATTGAGCCCAAGCTTACACATTTTTTCTCTTCTTTGATTTATTAAGGACTTACTCTTGGAGAGCATATTTATAATTATACAATTACTTAGTGTGAGTGTACAACCTATTGTATAAAAGAATCCTCCAATTATATATTTTGGACATATATCATAGCTCAATATATTTAAAAATGGATACATAGTCTATTTCATCTCTTCCATCCTAAGCCGTTTTCATTTTATTTTGTTGTCTTTAGAAATTTTACAAATTGGCTGAAATATATAGATTTTATATGGATTTTTTTAGAGATGTTAATTTTTTTAATTATGTAAAGCTATGAACTCCACATTTTTAACAAACAATAAGTGTCTTGTCATTTTAAAATAACTAACAAGGTGTATTTTATATATTAAGATCTATGTAGACTTGAACCTAGGATTAAATGGTGGCCATGGAATTTAGGAATCTGCAAAATCTACTTGACCACTATTAGTCATGGTGTTGTATATAGATGACATGTTATTAATTTGTTTTAGTAAATAAATTTTAGTTATTTTAAGTCTCAATTATCACCTTATTATGATATAAAGGATCTAGGTGCTACAAAATTATTTTTACGAATACAAATTAGAACAAATAGTATAACAAAAAACTATAGATAAATCAATTAAAATATATCAACATTTTTTTGATGGTTTAATATTTAAAAAATTAAACATGTGATTAATACTTTTATATTTGGTAAAAAATTAGATAGGAAAGTATGCCAAAACATGGTAAGAAATTTAGGACATTTCCCTTGTCCCATATGCTAGCACTATTAGAAGTTTGATGTATGTAATGGTTTGTAGTAGACTTGATATTGCTCATGCAGTGGGAATCATCAGTATAATTATTTCATACTAGAAAAATTAACTTCACACCATCATGAATAGGATCTTATGGTATTTATATGTAATGCTTGACTATGTAGTTCACTATCAGTGTAATCCTAGAGAAAGTAAGACATTGAATCTACATGGATTTGAGGATTCTAATTAGAATGTAGATCTTGAATATGGTAGATCTACTAGTTTATATACATTTAAAATATTCAATGTTTGGATGAGTAAATAACAAGAAAGTGTTCCTAACCCACCACATAGACTAAATACATGGTTGATACTAATGTAAACAAAGAATCAATTTAGAATAAAAGGTTGTGTTCCAATATTGGGTTCATTCAATATGATATAAAGATATATGGTGACAATTAGAGTGTAATTTATTTGGTAAATAATCCTAAGTATCATTGTAAAAAAAACTCATTGATATTTAATGCTATTTTGTTTTGCAAATGGTTAAGGAGAAGAAGATACTACTAGAGAGGGTGGACATAGATACGAATGTTTTTAATTCCAATACAAAGGCTATGAATTGATAAGTTTTCTTGGTGTACAAGATAAATTTTCATGGATTCCATTAGCTACTAAAATTATGTAATTTTGAACCGCCAGAATAATGTTCAAAATGTGAAATAATGTTGGATATTTATTCTATACTTTTCATGTTCTACATGTCTTAGATAATTTATACATCAAGGAATGACAACTAGGGTATAGAGCATTATCCTAGCTAGGGGATTTATGGGTAGGATCCCTCAAGATTTTTTATTTAAAACAAAGGAATCTTTTGTGATTATGTAGGTATTTTTATCTATGTTAATAATATGGGGAATATTATGACCCATAGTTTAATGGGAAACTGTTATGGGTTGTTTTCATGGATAGTGCTTTTGGTACCCATGGTATTATGAGATTGATTAGGAAATTATATAATGATTTGAATATGTATACTCTCACATGAAATAGGGGTAGAAAAAAAATTAATTATATTAGTGTATTTAAAGACATTAAATTTAATTAGATAGTAAAAGAGGTTGTTATGTTAATTTTTTACGTATAAGTTTTTTTTTTGTGAAATCTTAGGGACTTTATAATACTATGTGTGTTTAATTTATACTATTAAAATTTGATCTTAAATATTATGTTAATATTTTTTTTTTCTTGTATTGATTTATCAGTCATTTTTCTCTTCACTTATTGGATTTATAATCCTCTTTTCCTAGCAAGTTTGAGGTTTGCACCAAAATTCTTGCAACTACTAATGTCTATTATTGTTTATGTTGGGACTCATATAATTATTTGCATAATAAATTAACAAAATTTATTATAGATTTTGTTAGTCTATTTATAATAAATCTTAAGGCTTCCACATAGTTTTTTAGGGTATTTTTATCATTCCTTGTGAAAAAGGAGGAATGGGCAACATTGATGTGTAGAAACAATAAATTACTCTTTGTGCCAAGTTGGTATTTACAAAAATTCAAGGTAGTGAGGCTTAAAAAATCCATTTAAGTAACTACATTTATGTAGGCAACCATTATGGTAAATGCAGTTAGAATAAAATTAGTGTACACACTATTGTTGATTACGACTACATCCGTCATGATATAAGGTTATTTTGTAACCAAAATAATATACAAATCCATTGAAACTATCAAGTAGTTTTATAAAATGGTTTGGGAATGGATATCAACTTGTATTTATTTTAATAACCACACTATCTATTGGTGAATTGCTATGACCTCTAATGTTATTATTTTAGTACATTTGATAGGTATAAAATCTCTACATTTATATTTAGAAAATAATTAACAATGTTAATTATTTGGCTTTCTATTGATATTGAAACTCATAACATTTGATTAAAAAAATATATAAGTTACTTAATAAGGACTTACCATCTATTATGTGCATTCAATAATCGATACCTAATGTCATACTACACAAAATGGGATTATAACCTCCCTGTGCATTATGGAAGGACTAGGGGTGGAATTGAGATACTAATTGTAGAAACTATTGGCTTCATCACATTTACCAAATCATGAGATCATTTTATTCTACTTTAGATTAGATAAATAGCTGTTGGAATTTAAATCATTTTTTCAAAACTTGGTTTGCTAAATTTAACATAATACCAAATGCCTAGATTGAGCCCAAACTTGCACATTTCCTTTGGTGTTTGGGACATCAAGGCATTCCTCTTAATGAGCACATCTTTCACATTGGGATTGCTAAGATGAAATTATCAACCTCTTTAGATGAGTAAGTCTTTCAAACATATATTTTGTATGTGTTCAAGAGCTAAGTTTTCTATGCAATGGATCCAAAATCTTTTCCAACCTTTCCACCCAAAGCCTTTCCCTTGGGGAATGAATGTTTTGGGGGATCAAGATTAATGGTTGTCATATAATGTTTTTCTATTGAACTTATTCAGGTTATTATTTTGTAAATTAAAAAAATCTAAAAACATAGATATTTTTAAGAATCCATAACCATGTCTACAATTCTCTATTAATGCTAAAGTGATCATTTTTTCATCTATTCTTTACAAATCCAAGCCTAGGAAATTTATATAATTTACACAAAATTCTAAACCATTAGGGGAGGGATCCATAGATTATGAGTAGGGTCTCATCCCTCATCCTCCAATCTATGTAGGAATCCTTTATGGTAAATTAAGTTGGAATAATATTGGTCTGCATACTATCATTGATTAACACCACTATCATCAATATGTAAGGTTATTTTATGGCCAATATAGTTTGGAAAGCCTTTGAAGATATTAATATTTTTTTCTTAAATGGGTTGGTGATGGTTTTCATGCAAATATTTTTTTTTTAACAACACCATATAGTGGTGACTTGTTAAGAGCGATAATAATATTATAACAAATATGCTAGGTGTAAAACATCTACATTTATTTTAAAAAAAGAATTAACATAGTCAATGATTTGATTTCATCTCAAAGTTAGAATCCATATAAGTTGATATAAAATAAATTTGAGTTCATTAATAAGGACTTGCCTTCTATTTTGTGCATTTGAGAATCGATAACTGATGTCATGATACAAAAAATGGGATTACAACCTCCATGTGTATGGTGGAAGGAGTAAGGGTGGAATTGTGATACTAATTGCATAAATTATTCCCTTGGTTACATTTACTAAATAATGAACCCATTTTTCATCTACTCAATAAATTATAAATAGGTGATGGAATTGAAATGATTTTCATAAAACTTGGTTTGTCAGACCTAAAAGAATATTGAATGCCTAGATTGGGTCCAAACATGCACATTTGCTTTGGTGTTTGGGATATCAAGGTAATCTTCTTGACAATCACCTCTTGCACATTCATATTTCTTAACCAAAATTCTCGACCTAATTTATACCTAAATCTTTCAAACATCTATTTTGGATGTGTTCAAGAGCTATGTTTTCTAGGCAATGGATCCAAAGTCTTTTCCAACCTTTCCACTAAGAGTCTTTATCACGTTGAATGAATTTTTTGGTATAAAAAGCTTATTGGTCAGCATACATTACTCTCCTATGGAACTTAATGAGGGTATTATTTTATTTCAATTACACAATATAAAAATTTAACCATTTTTAAGAATGAAGAACCATATTTACAATTATTTGTTAATGCCAAGGTGATTATTATTCCATTTGGTTTTTTACAGATCTAAGAATAGGTTGAAAAGGATGCTCAATTTGTATGATTTATTAGAAATAATAAACCATTAGGGGGGTGTTCCATATAGTATGAGTCATGTCCAATCCCATACCCTCCCCCTCCTTCTTGGGTTCCCTCCTCTGGCATCTAAGTGCCATAGGATCTGCTCTCACAATCACAACCACTTCTACACTCCTCAATGTGGGGTTGGAGTCTGTCATTATTGTGTGCTAATTCCTTTGTTAGTTGGTCATGATGGAACTCAGTTTTGCATAAGGTGGTATAGTTGATAGTTTTGTTTGATCGCCTTTTGTTTGGGATATCATAGTTTAATTGGTACCCCTTGAAATTAATTGGGATAGTTGAATGGCCCTCGATCCTCTATCATTTGAGATTTTGTTTGGAATGTCCAACATCTTAATGATGTTCTGCGTCCACCACTGTCTGAAGTTCTGACATGTGTTTGACAGTATGTGATTGGTTATAATTTTGTTTTAATGTAATTTTGTAATTTTGAATTGTCATATTTTAATGTGATATAACTGTATTATAACTAGCATACATATCTTAATAAATCTATGTAAAATACACCAATATATATCATTTTAGAAGTAAATCAAATTGTGTGTTAGGTGCCTCGAGAATGGTATATATCGGTGTATTTTACATAGATTTATTAAGATATGTATGCTAGTTATGATTATTTATAAATATGATGTGGTAGTTAAGATTATCCAATTATTTATAAATATAGTGTAGTAAAATTTGTATATTATTCTAGATTTTATGATAATTTATTTTTACAATTTATGGTTTTAATTATTAATAAATATCATGTGGTAATATGATTACTTATTTAAAAAAATATGTATTTTATCTACCCAATTGGAATGACATTTCAATTTACCCTATTCTTTTTATCCTTCTTTAATTTTCATTTTCTTTGCTCTATTTTAAATTTTTATTTGTTTTTTGGTTTGAATTTGTTTGAATTTATTTATTTTTTATTTTTTTTAAATTGTTAGTTGTTTTATTTTTTTATTTAATCTTGTGGGCTTTGAAACAATTAAATTATTTTATTTTTTATTTTATGTTATGAGCTTTTAAATAATTAATTGCCAACCCACTCAAGGTATTACACTCTTTCACCTCTACCTCTAATTGCCATTGTAAGGAATACCTATCAGTATAATCAGTTGTACCCTTTTATGTAATGTTGGACCCATTTTGGTGTTATAATTAACTGTGTCCTAATTTTATTTTCAAAAGCAATTGAAATCCAATGCATAAAAAAGAAGTTAAAATCTAATGCATTCTTCTATTTGGATACCAATATTCGTGAGCATACAGCAAAAGTTATAATTAGCTGTGTCCTTATTTTGCGTCTGTAAATGGCTTCGGATTAAAAACAAGTAGCGAGACCATAGTTTGCTTTAACAAATAAAGTTATCATACTGCGAATTTTAAATTAAAATCATCTCATCTTTAAGATACAAAAATTCTTGTGAGCATGTGCCACTGTGGAACCGAGCACTTGTTTTTGGGGATATGCAAACAGATTTATTTTAACGTGATTTATAAGATAGGATGGTACCATACAAAAGCTTTAAAAAAAAGATTGTCCCCATGCGGAAAATGATGCTTTCATTTTTGTAGTATAAGGCTTAAAAATCAGATTCGACAACGATTTTGGATAGACTCCACTCTCCATCTTAAAGTGGCGCCCTCATTTATATTGACATTCTTGCGTGCAGTGGCTGACAAGGTGAAGCATTTTAAGATGTGGCGTGTACTGGATTTGTTCTTGTGTTGTTCAGTTTCATACCTTCCTGCCTCCACCAGAAACATACCCTTAATGCTCACCCAGCTTTCTATTTTAGCTCGCAGACTCTACTCTTGTCTGTGGAGGACTGCTTCAGATACGCGCGAGACTTACACGATGGGATCTTATACACAATACCATGCCTGGTCTACAAATTACGAAAGTATCCAGTTGAATGATGTTACAGCAGCCTGTAAAATTTGTAGCTACAGCTGCATCAACCTGAAAGAAAAAAACAGAGCAGCAAGAAAAAAAACAGAGTACAAAAAGAAAAACAGAGCAAGAAGAAATCGCAGATTCTATTGTATTTCCTTAATGATTATTGAAAAAAGCCTTAGCCTTAATAAAGGTTACAAAAGCTAATCAACCGCAGCAAAGAGAAGCGGTGAAAGAGGCGGAAAACGCAGAGTTCAACTGCTGTTTAACCATATCCTTATTTGCATGAAGGCGGTGAAAACAAAGGAACTGCATTAGTTAGCTTAGATAAACAGGCAGTTAGCTTGACGTTGGACTGCTCCTGTTGGAAGAGAGTTTGACGCTAACAGCCCCCCTTAAGCTAATTAAAGAGGGAAAAAAAAAAAAAAAAATGGGGAAAGAGGGAAAACCCTGTGGGAACAAAACCCCCCCTCAAAAGAGACACTAACTGCACATGGCAGCTATTGTGTTGCAGTGTTCTTCACACCAAGAAGGTCTCGTAGAAAATGAAACTTTTGCTCAGTGAATGTCTTCGTGAAGATGTCGGCAATCTGTTCAGAAGTGGCATAGTACTGCAAGTCGATGACTCCATCATGTATAAATTTGCGGATGAAGTGCATGTGCATCTCAATGTGTTTGGTCTGTTGCCGTTGTATGGGATCTCTACAAACCTTCAGTGTACTTTGATTGTCACACCAAATGACAGTCAGATGATGAAAGAGGATACCAAGCTCAGTTAGGAAGTGTTGCAGCCAAATGACTTGAATAGTAACATTGACTGCACCTCTATATTCAGCGTCTGCTGATGATAAAGCAATAGTAGATTGCTTCTTACTTGACCAACAAATGGGCCCTGATCCCAATCTAAGAACATATCCTAAAGTGGACTTGCGATCAATGTTATCCCCAGCCCAGTCAGAATCAGTGTAGCCAATGAGATCCAAAACACAACTTGCTGAATAATGAATCCCATAGCAAATGGTTCCCTGGACATAGCGAAGTATACGCTTGGCAGCCTTCCAATGTAGCTCATGCGGCTCTTGCATGTATCTGGAAACAACCCCCAATGCATATGAGAGCTCTGGATGAGTGTGAGTGAGATAAAGAAGACTCCCCACAAGTTGACAATAGTGTGTGCAATCAACCAATGGTGTATCCTTGCCATCTTCAAGCTTGACCCCCGATAGAAAAGGTGTGACAGTTGACTTGCAGTCAGTCATGTGAAACTGAACCAAGAGATCTCGTGCATACTTGGATTGAGCAACTGTGATTCCTGATTGATTCTGGCTGATTTCAAGGCCAAGAAAAAAATGTAGGAGACCCATGTCTGTCATAGAAAATCTATCATGCAAAATAGTTTTAATTGTTGCAATGGTGGTGGGTGAATCACCTGTTATTAGTAGATCATCTACATAGAGTACTATGAGCAACAAAGAATCAAAGGTTCTTAGCATATAAACATTTGGATCAGATTTGCATCGTATGAAATTTTGAGACAGAAGATAAGAATCCATTTTAGCATACCAAGCTCTAGGTGCCTGCTTGAGGCCATAAAGTGACTTCTTGAGTCTACATACCAATGAGGAATTTTGTATATACCCTTGTGGCTGCTCCATGTAGATCTCCTCCTCAAGATCACCATGAAGAAATGCATTCTTCACATCCATGTGATGGACCTCCTACCTTCTTGATGCTGCAATGGCAAGAGCCATCGAATGGAGTCCATTTTTGCCACTGGAGCAAAAGTCTCATCATAGTCAATGCCATGAACTTGTTGAAAACCTTTGGTGACCAACTGTGCTTTGTATCTGCTCACATGTCCATCTACTGATTTTTTTATCCTATAGAGTCATTTACATCTGACAAGCTTGTGATTGGAAGGAAGTGGAACCAAATCCGAAGTTTGGTTTGTAATGAGGGAGTTGTACTCCTCATCCATGGCTGCTTCCCAAAGAGGATTCCCTGTAGCTTCTGCATAAGTCTGAGGGTCAGATGCTAGAACCACATAGGCATGCATTGGCATGATGGGCTCTATAGCTGAGACTGCATGAGGGACTTCATATATATCAGCTAAGCTCCTTGTTCTTTGATTTTCCACATGGGATACTGAATCATCACTAGAATCCAAATGAAGGATTGGTTGTGGATCAACATATGCATGCTCATGTTCCTCTGAATCAGATTCAAAAATATCTGAAATAAGATCAGAATGATTGCATGTATCTCTGAGATTTGTAAGATGAAGAAGCATAGAGGTGGTGGCATGTTGTACTTGGGATGCATGTGGAAGACTTTCATCAAAGTAGACACTCCTTTCAATGAAGAGTGTTTCTGTGGAAAGATCTAGTAGTTTGTATCCCTTTACACCATCTGGATATCCAACAAAGATGCATTCTTTACTTTGAGGCTCCAAAGCCTTCCTCTTATTTGCAGGAAAGCATGCCCAAGCATGGGATCCAAAGACGCGAAAATGTGTGACTTCTGGTTGCATGCCTCTCCATGCTTCAAAAGGTGTTTTCCCTATGACAGATTTGTGAAAGGATCTATTTTGTATGTACGAAGCACAGTTGATTGCTTCAGCCCACAATTTGGAGGGAAGGGACCTAGCATGCAACATGCAGCTATCATCTCTTTCAAAGATCAGTGCTTCCTCTTAGCTACCCTATTTTGTTGTCGATTGTATGGAACTGTGTTCTGCAATTGTATTCCTGCTTCATCACAAAGATGTTGGACATCATTGTTGACATACTTCCCTCCATTATCTATGCGGAGGATCTTGATCATTTTCCCAGACTGCTTCTGTACATGGGCTTTGAAAATCCTGAGATTCTCAAACACCTCAGATTTGAATTTGAGAAAATACAACCATGTGTATCTTGTGCAATCATCAATGAATGTTAGCACATATCTGGCTTTGCTCATGGAAGGTTTAGGAAATGGACCCATAAGATCACTATGAACAAGCTCTAAAGGAGAAGAGGCTCTCCATGCATTCCCCTTTGGAAACTTTTCTTGTGGATGCTTTCCAAGAGCACATCCTTCACAAATTCCATCAGAAAAGTCTATGGTTGGCAAGCCTTTAACCATTCCCTGTTTGTTAAGTTGTTGCATGTATCTAAAATTTAAATGACCAAATCTTTCATGCCAAATTCTACTTTCATCCTTTGCATGTGTTAGAAGTAAAGCAGACTATGATTTAGCAACAAAATCAGAAAAAGTGTACATATGAGATTGATGATTTACCTTACCAACAATGATTTTGGAGTTGTCTTGCATGTCAAATATGGTCACCAAATTAGGGGTGAATTCAACTCTCCTACCAATTTCAGTATGTGTCATTTGATACACAGAAAGAAGATTAACATAAAGCTTTGGAATATGTAAGACATTCTCAAAACTTCCAATTCCAACCTCTACCCTCCCTATTCCAATTGCCTCTATAGGGGAACTATCTCCCATGAGAACAGGAGACCCAGAATATGGTTTCAAAGAAGAAAGAGCATCTTTTGTGGCTGCCATGTGGTGTGAAGCTCCAGAGTCTATGATCCATATATCTGAAGAAGAATGAATAGCAATCAATGCATGAGCATTGTCTCTTGTTTCAGGTTCTTTTTCTTCCTGCTTCTTCTTGGCACTCTCAGGGATAAGGCTACCAAGATTATGTTGTTGAAGTGTCTGAGCCATGAGATCAATGGTCTTCTTCATGCATGATGATTCTGGATGGTACCCACGGTTCCAATAGCTACACTTTGATTGGCCCTTTTTGTCCTTATCTTTTGAGCCAGTAGATCCATATGGAGGTTTGGGATTGCCTTCCTTTCCTGGATATGAATCCTTTTTCCCTTTGCCTTTGAATTGGTGGTTGGATTTGGAATTTTTCTTTCCCACTTGCATGCAAAACAAGTGCATGAGCTTTGGAATTCTTCAATGTGCCCATCTTTATAAGCTTATCCTGCTCATGTACTAGAGACTCAATGAAGGTATCCAGTGTAGGCATCTTCCAAGTTGCCCCTATTGTGAGCCTAATTGTGTGGAAAGCAGAGATAAATACTGCATATTCTGGACCCAACTTTGATAGAATAGCAATGATTAATTTGCTTTCTTCCTTGGATTTGTCAATACTAGATCCTTTGAGCTGAAGTAATAAGGCCTTGAACTTTGTGAAGAAATCTTGAATATTATCAAAACTCCTTGGATCTAATGAGTTGAGCTCATTTTTAAGGATATGACCCCGCATTTCATCTTGCTTTCCAGAAAGAGTCTCCAATGTATTCCAAACATGGTTTGGAGTTGTACATGCCTCAACATGAAACAACAATTCTGGAGAGATGGATAAGCATAGCAAACCAAATGCTTCATCCATGCAGTTGAAGTATTTAGATTTTTCAATTGCTGGATTGGGTTCAACCTCTGTATTCATAATATCCGATAGAGGCCTCTACTTCTGAGCTGCAGTAAAATCTTTGGCTTCCAATCAAAATAGTTGTATGGTGTGAGAATGGTAGAGGGTGAACATTCCATTTTTTAGCTCTGATCTTCTATATCTGCGAAAAAAAAAATACTGTACTTCTTCTTTCTGGGAACCAAGCTTTGATACCATGTAAAATTTGTAGCTACAGCTGCATCAACCGGAAAGAAAAAAATAGAGCAGCAAGAAAAAATACAAAGTACAAAAAGAAAAATAGAGCAAGAAGAAATTGCAGATTCTATTGTATTTCCTCAATAATTATTGAAAAAAGCCTTAGCCTTAATAAAGGTTACAAAAGCTAATCAACCGCAGCAAAGAGAAGTGGTGAAAGAGGCGGAAAAAACTGAGTTCAACTGCTATTTAACCATCCTTATTTGCATGAAGGCGGTGAAAATAAAGGAATTGCTTACGCATTAGTTAGCTTAGATAAATAGGCAGTTAGCTTGGCGTTGGACTGCACCTGTTGGAAGAGAATTTGATGCTAACACACCCTGCTATCTCATCCAGGCTATGGTCTGATGTACTCCTGGTTGTGCCTTCCAAAAAATCTAGCTCAGTGTATCCCCATATTAGCAGATGCTATTAGGCATTTGAATTTAAACAAATCATAGTACAGTGGTTAAACGATAGTTACGGTGCTTCACCTGTCATTTGGCGCTATGAGTGATATGGTGCTATTGAAGTGTCGAACATGATGTGTGCAAACATATCGTTTTCAAAATGTTTGATTCAATGAACAATAATTTGCAAATGTAATAATTAACCAAAGGTTGTTCTAGGAGGATTAAAATCGGTGTTGAACAAGGGGAGGTTTTGCCTATTTTCAGTAATAACTGTGGGAGTGAAATAGAAGGGTTTTGGTCTGTGTTGTCTCTTAGTTAGAGCGCCTTATGCAGTGAAATTTTGATAGCCCAAAAAATACTACTTAACGGTATATTTTGTGCAACGTAATTTTTTAATTAATAAATATGAATATAAATGTTCATCATACCAAAGAAAAAAAAATACATTCAATAAAAAGATGACATTTCATCGGAGTACACTAAGAGAGAATAGTCAAATTAGAGTGTCAAAACATTGGTACAACACAATAATAAGTTTTAATCAATAGAAAAGGAATATAAGATAAAATATATAACTCAAAGTTATTAATTAATAACAAATAAATGGAAGTTGGAGGAGGCAAAGGGAGGCAACTATCTGGTTTCCCTTTCAGCCATTAGTTCTCAGAGAATCTGTAGGATTAAGAATGGGCTCCCATTCATTAGTATGGTATTTTTATTGAGTATCTTCTAGATGTCGAGAGGGGTTGATAGTAAGAGTAAGGTGAGTAAATTTTTCTTAGAAGGAGCTCCACACTCATTATTATTATTATTATTATTATTATTATTATTATTATTATTATTATTATTATTATTATTATTATTATTATTATTATTATTGTTGTTGTTGTTAAGGTAGTAGAAAATGACACTGCTACAAGGAGGTGATGGGCATTGGTGGTGGGGAGAGACACTTCACCTACTTATTGTGTATCGATAATGAAATCATTGGGCTCAACACTAAGAGGTAAATCGAAGGTGTTGGAGATTCGAAGAATCATGATTGACAACACACAAAGCACTCTCCTAATGATCTAAGAGGTTTCGGACGTGTCACTTTTAAACATACCTTATCCATCTTAACTTGAATTTGGAAGAAAACCTTCAAAAAGACAATAAGTCTATTAGTCATGGATTTTTTTTTTCCATGGATTCATTATTAAAAAATAAAAATACTTTTATCTTTCCATATATGAAATAGAATATCAATGTGAAAAATACGAGAAAAAATATTATATCTTGAAGTTAACATGATTGAGTCCCCAAGACAAACCATTTTCTAGGTGAAAAACTCTGAAGAAAGGGATAAAGAAGGGTATAAATCTATTTTGAAGTTGACTAAATATGGGGGATAAACCATAATAAATGCTTTAAAGTCTCGGACTAATGTTAATCAACACAAATTGGATTGGAGACCCCCAGGTGCTTAACAGACCTTGGTAAAGAATCCACCCCAAAAAATGAACTTTTTTTTAGCTTAATGTGATCTTTCCACATAGTAGTGAAACTTCGAACCCAAACAACATTTACAGACAATAACCTCCACTAGTAGTTAAGGGCTCAAGATCAAATATGTTGTTGAGCAAAGTTTTGATATCTAATTAGGGCTTATATTTGTAGCAAGAAGTGGTGGTAGGTTAATGCTAGTCTTGCTAGCAAGAGAATCTAGTTGAAACATTAATTTTATGGAGAAACTCTTCAGGAATGGAGTTTTGAGTTTCTTATATCAACTTTGCATTCTTAAGGTTGAAATGGTATAGAGTCTCACAAGGTATACTTTAAGAAACCCCTCCTTTAGAAAAGGTGTAAAAAATTGGTGAAGGTGTAAAACACCTGACAAAAAAATTTATTTTTTGTGGTGAAAAAAATAGTTTACAAAGAAACAATAATAATCTCCATTGGTGAATCATTCATAGTCTCTCAAGCAATATGTAAAATCTGGGTGAATTGTGTTATTTTAAAACCATAAAAAAATTATACATTGGCGAACAAAAACTAATAATCATAGTAAAATTTTAATTTTTTGGGCGAATCATTTCATTGTATTCAAGGTTAAAAAAAACATATGCGAAGTCGATGGCATCGGAGGTTCATAAAGGGTTTCATCAGTTTGAAGTTGGCAGTTACGAAACCGTGAGAAAGGCTTTAACAGGTCTATCGCAATGTCACTGTCAAAGTGAAAGTTAATAGTTTGTGTGTTGCGAAACCGCGAGGAGGGCAGAGATCGAATCATCGCTGGTTGAAAAGATAAAGGAGTTAACATTATGACTTTGTGAAAAGGAGATTTTGCAGCATCAGTAGTTAAATGATGGTGAACTTTTATGTTGCGAAGTCGTGAAAAAGGGAGATCACACCATCAGAGGTTTTTTCTAGGCAGTTATTTTGTTGGTTGCAAGATCGCAAAATGTTAATTCAGGCGGTTTTCGCATGTTCACAGCGGTTAAAGGGAAAAGACTTTTCATGGCAAGGATTTTCATGTTTCGAGGTTCTGATAGAAAGATATGGTCATCCTGCGAAGCCACGAAAAGTTAAGATGAAGCCGTCTTCGCCACTTCGCACCGGTTAGAAGGAAATGGGTTTTCACAACTGCGAGACCGCGATGTGAAAAGTTTAAGTTCTGAAGCTGCTTGGGTGAATTCAGATTTATACATATTACAAATCAATACAATTACCAATTTACCACGCCAAACGAGCCGACTCCTCCACGACAAAATGAAAGTGTGTTGGAGAAACGAGCCGACTCCTCCACTTCCCATAACGTGAAACGAGCCAACTCCTCCACAATAAAATGAAACTAGGATGGCGAATTCTCCCATACTGCATGAAACGGAAACTTGAAACCCGGCGAACATTCCACAATAAGCGTTAACTGGTTGGTTGTGTGAAAGGCAAATACCGCTAGGGAAAAACTCAAACGTAACATTTGCCTTGGCGATTACAATGCTAGACAACCAAGTAAACCCAACAAAGCTTGGCGACAAGGAAACCATGGAAGGGCTCAGAAATCGCCAAAATATGAAAATTCGCCACTATATTATACACTGGAGTGTCAACATATCCCATAAGAACCATTTTCAATAAGTTTTGAAGAATATGTTCTTAATGATTTTGATTCCTTTTTATAAGTAGATTTTGAACCCTTTAATTTAAAGAAATATGGTAAATGAATCATTATAAAAATTAAAAATACGTAACCAGTAATAAGAATGAAAATTATTCCAAAGAGCACTTTTGAAACTGTACCTTAGCTCAATAAAATAAAGATTGAAATTTAAAATATTTTAATTTATCTATATTTCTTATATATTATAAAATATTATAACTAATATATATATATAAAATTCCAAATTAAGAATTACTTTTATATATATATAAAAACACATTATCCATAAAAAATAAAAATAATTGAAAAAATAATATCCTCTATCAAAAAAGATTAATAACAATTAAACCTATACAACTAATATCTATTCACCTTTGTTTTAAAGGCTTAAAAATTTACCCCACGTTATTCTTTGTCGCCTCTTTTGTCAAAGTTGTTTTCGTTAATTTTATAAGTAGATAATAATAATATTTAGTGTTTGAGGGTAGTAAGTCAGATATAGGCAAATGAAAATATACCAAAGATTTATTATATATGATTCCAATATTATAAAATGTTTGAAAGATTTTTGTTCAATCTAAACAATCTTATCCTATCTATAAATATTGACTAGATGGGAGAAACAAGGAGATATTTGCAACATAGATTTTAGGAACTCAGTTTTAATATAAATTATGACTGCATCGAATTTGTAACACTTGTCCACACTACTTTTCATCATTGTATAAGTTTAAAAAAAAAATATATTATTATAAATGAATCAGATCTTATGAAAAGGAAGATTGAAGAGGCGATAAAGATTTTAAAACATGGGAACAGTTATGACTTTGAATTTTTTTTTAAACAACCCAACAATAATGACTTTGAAAAAAATATTTGTTGGTAGGTGTATACAATATATAAAATGATTTAATTTATTCTAATTTAAAATTGTGGAGGGTAGAAGACTGATGTCTGTTTCATTATTATATAAATTAAACGAAGATGGTTATAAATAAACCATATTTTTATGAAAAGCAAAATTAAAAAGACAATACAGATTCTAAAGCGTCCAGCAATCTTAAGAGTTATGATGGCTGCGAAAGAATTATTTATTGCTAAGTGTATGTAATATTTAAAACTAATTAATCTGTCTCAATTTAAAATTATGAAGGAAGGAAGATTGAAATCTTTAATAATTAAGAATATTAGTTTTCAAATTGTTAATATAATAAAATATATATTATGTAGAGTCCAATTTTTTTATTTTTTGGAATAAAGGTTTTAAATTATATCAATAAAGTGAATATAAATTTTGTATATAAAATAAAATATTTATTATATAAAGAGTCTAATATTTTTAGAAAAAACATTTTAGTTGTATGGGTAAAGTAAGTATATATATATATATATATATATATATATATAAAATTGTAATTATAATTATAATTTTAGAGGGGTTTATTATCAAGGAGTTAATTTTTAGGATTTAGTTTTGGGATAATTTTATGATAAGTGTCAAGTTCATACCAATACATCTAATTTTTAAGTATTTTGATTTTAGATGAATTAATTTTAATCGTATATAAATTTACCAATTGAAAAATTAATTATTTAATGATCAATCATCATTTAAAAATATTAAATATATTATTGAATGATCAGTTTTGTAATTTAAAAATTTATACAATAAATAAATTTGTTCTGTTTAAATAATTGAACTTTTCTATTTAACAATATAATATATAAATGTAATATAAATAATTTATTTCATTAATTTTTAACAATGATGAATGTATATAATTTTATTTTTTATTTTTTAATATTTTAAACTTAGAATATTTATATCTATTCATTACATGAATTCAAAGTTATAAAACAAAATTGTATTTTAAAATAATATTATTATTTAATCACGAGAACAAAACTGCATTTCTAAATAATATTATATATCTAATCATGATACGTTTAAATTTGTAGGTATAATTTTTTAAAATTAAAAAAGTAAACAATTACAAGGGTTCGGAAAGAAATCTATTAGCCAATACTGTCTAATAATATTGCAAGTGCTCGGTTAATATGTTTTAGACTTGATTCTACAAGGATTGAGCATCTAGCCCACGTTATTCTTTGTCACCACTTTTCTCAAAGTAGTTCGTTGTGATAATTTGATAAGTAGATAATTATAAAATTTAGTGTTTGAGAATTGTCGGTCAGCTATAGACAAAGCAAAAAATGCCAAAGATTCAGTGCATATGAATCGAATATCAAATAATATTTTAAAGATTTTTATTGAATCTAATCTTATCTTATGGTATTTATAATATTGACAAGGTAGGAGAAACAATGCAGATCTTTGCAACAGAGATTTAAGGAACATAGTTTTAATATAAATTATGACTGCACGAAATTTGTAACAATTGCCTACACCACTTTTCATCAGTGCATAAGTGAAACAAACATTGTTATAAATGAACCATATTTTATAAAACGGAAGAGACTTTACAGATTCTAAAGCATCTCAACAATCACAAGAGTTATAATGGTTTTCAAAGAATTTTTTTATCGATGGTTGTATATAATTTGAAAAAATATAAATTTATTTTAATTTATGAAGGGTAGACGATTGAAGTCTTTTTCATTATTATATTTTGAAAGAAAGACTTATAAATAAAGCATATTTTATGAAAAGGAAAGTTAAAGAGGTAATATAAATTCTAAAGCATTCCAGCAATCTCAAGAGCTATGATCGATTTCGAAGAATTATTTATTAATAGGTGTATATAATATATACAAAGATTGAATTTATCGGAATTTAAAAGTATGAAGGGCAGAAGATTGAAGTCTTTAATGATTAAGAATATTAGATCTTTTATGTTGTTAATATCTTTATTGATTATATATATTATATAATATAGAGATTCTAATCTTTATAGAATAACTTTTTAATTATATGGATAAATTGAATTTATGTTTTTATATAAATTAAAATATATATATATATTATATAGAGAGTCTTATATATAATTTTAAAGGAGTTTATTATTTGGGAGTCAATTTTTATGATTCAACTAGAGATAGTTTTATGGTAAGTCTTAAATTCTTACCACTACATCCAATCTTCATGTTTTTAGATGAATCGACTTTAATCATACATAAATTTACAAATAGATTTTTTTTTTAGTGATTAATTATAATTTAAAAAGTGCTAAATATATTATTGGATGGTCAAATGTATAGTTTACAAATTCATATAATAGACAAACTTATTATGTTTCAACAAAATAATTTTTTCTTTTTCTTTTTTTCTCACATCCATCTATCCTTGGTGAAATTTAGAATAGGCGAATAATAATTAACTATCTTATCTTAAATTGTAAATTAAAATATATAATATTTTGAAAAAGTGGATTTATTGGAGAACTTGCAAAAAAGCTCTCTACTAAGGTTTCATGGCAACTTTTCTTTATTTTGATTTCATAACTTCTTTTTTTTTAACACTGCATAGTTAAGAGTTACAAAGCTAATCAAACATTTTTTGTGCATTAGACACAAACCCTTAAGAGGATTTTTCATATATAATGGCCTCTGCCTAATCTATTGCTACTATTTTTGCAAATAGTGAGAAGGATGATGGCAAAGAGAGCTATAAAATTCATCCCAAATGTTTATGATGAGGTATAACTTATGAATCTCTACTCTAGACTAATTTTTACTTATATATTGATGTCAATGATAATGTCTATGGGTGGTATGAAAATTATACTTTTATCGCTGATTTTGTTAGTCACATCCTCTCAGAGGAATCCCTTAATGCTTGATTTTGACACTAGAGGGAACCCTTAGGTGTCCATGTCACTGGCATTTGTATTCTAAAAAATCGATCACTTATTCTATCCTTTAAGGAGAAATCATAGTTTCATACTATCATTGCTAAGTTGAGTTGTTGTTTCTTGAGAAACAATATTATGATTTTGTCCCTGTGAAATCATACCTTTAATTTTTCTAACAATTGGATGCCATTTTGGACTAAACTCCAAAACCTCTAATTTCCTCTATGGGACTCTCTAAAGTAAACCATTAAACTCAAATGACATGTTTTGTGTCACAAAAAAAATTAAAATTATTCTTCATTCCCTAACAAGCATGTCTATGTTGAGGTTGACTTGACTAAGGATCTGGAAATATCATTCATTATTCAAATCAACTTGAAATGTTGGGCATAAAAAATCATATACTTCAATCATCTAAACTCTTATTTTTCATTTCTAGTATCCCAACCATCAGATTAAAGATTATCCCCATACAAACTAATTGAAACCCTCTATTGAAAAAAAAACAACCCTCTAATAATCTAAAGGTGGTCAAAAATAATAATAGTTTAATGAGATTGACTAAGAAAATGTATTCCACCGGTAATAAAGTTCCCAACCCATCAGTTCGCCTTTTCTACTATGAACTTCTTCTAAGTTGAGAAAGGAGAATCCTCCTATTGTTCCCCTTAGTGTTTCAACAACTAGTGGCAAGTTTTTCATGCTATTCAGACTCACATGAGTTCATATCCTATTGAGATGTTTTATAGAATAAGGCCTAACTCTTGGTGGTTTCACATCCTACCTTGTAGAAATCGTAACTCTCATAGATAAGTGAAACACTACTCCATCTTGATTGAGAATTTCATGTTACCAAACTAATGAAATCTTTAAGAAAATATTTTTATGGCTCTTGAATATATTGGTGATGGTCAAGGGGAAAAAATAATAGATGATACTCATGAATTAATGTTTTATCTTGGAATGTTTGATGTCTCACAAATTCCTCTCATAAATTATTTATGAAAAAATCTTGTCAACAAATGAGAGATTTATATTTTGTTTATTTTCAAAATGTTAGAATTTAGGGTTTTATTGTAAAATCTAATTTGAAATTTATTTGTTCTAATGTAACTTATTTCTCCACTTTACATGAAGAGGGTCAAGACAACACCAATATCCTAATTTACCAAAATTATTTCCATTTAGTTATTGGTTTGAGGTGGGGGGTAGGAGGCTAAGGGAGGGGTCCACCACATAAAAATATTTGGATTCATTTTGGTACTAATGGTCATTAATTAGGGTTTCCCATTTTTTTTACCCTAAATGATGTTCTTAATAAAAGGGTTTTATCAAAATATTTTATGAAGAACCAGCTCCTTACCACTTGAAACATGTGTGGAGAATTTAATGTGATTGAGAGTCCAAAAGACAAGGTTGTCATCCTTCAATTACGATGATGCATGAAAGAACATGAGGTATGGTTTTAATTTGAAAACTGGTAGGGTATTGTGGACACTCTCCTCTAGAAATCACCATTAAATAATGCTACTTGGTTTACATAGTCCAAATATTATAACATCATGGATATCTCAATGAGACAAGCCTTTCCCCATAGTGATAAATAAGGAGGAAAACTTATATGACACTAAACTATTAGAATCACCATATCCCTCCTCAAGTAGAATTGATAATTGGTAAGCATCATAATGAACACATTTTAGAGTGGTTTGTAGAAGGAAACCATCTTATTAGAATACCTTGCATAAACATTTTTGAGAGGACCCTATCAGACATTAAACATTTTAGGAGATAATATTCATTTAGAAACTTCTTCCATATGTATTTATCCGTATCCATCATCTATATCCTTAATGTCTAAGAAACTATTATATTAGTTTGGAAGAATGAAATCCCTAAGTAAAATTGATCTCAATTTCTCCCCATGTCTTATTGAGGAGAGTTACCACCACCATGAGTGGGATGTGCAACTACCTAAAAAATGATTCACTTGTAGAGGATATCCTAGTAGGATAAGAGCTTTTGAGAGGATGTAAAATAGTGAAAACATAACTCTGTTATGTCCTTTTAGTATTAACAGGTGGGGGAGAACAATTAGGAGAATTAGTCAGGCCATGGTTGTAGATGGAGAAAAAAATACAAGGGTTTTATGAGTAACAAATTTTTTCATTGGTAGCCATAGTCAAATAATTATTTTTATCTACCACCATGGACATGATAGTTTATGGAGGGTCTAGGGAAGGCTTTACTTGACACATAAATAGATAGTATTTGATGTGATGATCAGGGGATTAGCATTCAAACAAGTATCATTCAACTTGAAATATACAACATTTTCCATGAATCACTCATTATCAACTTGAATATCAATATACCCCTTAGAATATTTAGATAAATTTTCCTCAACACAAAATATCATGTTAGTTATATAAAATAGAAATATGGGTTACTCATGGCATAAAGTGCCCCCTATGGGTTAGAAAAAAAGCATGATAAAGGATCATAAAGTAATTGGTACAATATGGAGTTTGATGCATACTGGTAACTGAAGTGATGCTTGTATAATGGCTTTGACATCCTAGGACAATTTGGAAAAAATAAGAGCATGTTTCCAAGAAACTAATAGCTTTATTTTGTTAAGAGGGAAGGAAATTTAAATGAATTTGATATTCGTAAGGTTTTAGACCCCAGTAAAATGGATGCATGAAGGCTAAAACTATTGGTGAAACCATGCATCAAGTGTTTCATTTGGAGGGATATGACCAATAAAATATGGAACAAGATAGCTATTCTCATACCATTTAAAATGTCATCACATGCATTAGGTGAAAAATATACCTCAAGATGAGAGCGAATGTCAAAATGTTACCTCATCCTATATGTTTAGTATAAAATTATTTTCTTGGATGGGCATCATCCTTCTTGATTCCTACAACAACAACTGTAATTGAGAGTGTGGAGGCCATTAGAAAGAGTTAGCCACCCAAAGGGAAGTATTTTGAGAGCAATAAATTCATAACAAACCTAAATTTTCCCACATGTGTTATGTGAGTTCCAAGTAATGAAGATAGCAATGATTAACAATGTGGACATTAAAAAACCCTAGAAGCTCTTTAGTTATCATGATCTATCCCATCTATCTTGTCTTCATCCATTTTTTTATTTTCTTTTTAAAACCATTTTACTCGATATTATTTCCTATGATTGACAAGGTCCCCATATATTTCATAAATAATTTTTTTGACTATGTTTTTAAAGATTAGTAACCTCATTAAATGTCTATTAAAAATATAAGTGTTATGAAGTGTTTATTCCTTATTTAGTGTGTAATTTTATGTAATGGGTGACTTTAGTTATTTTTGTGCATTAGGTGGTCCCATGCAAAAAAAAAATTTAAACATGAAGTAGAAAAATTACATAAAAAAATAAGATCAAAGAATACTTAGGAGAAAGATTGTCAAACATGAGAAAAGTTCAGGGTTACAAATTTTAGTGACTCAAATAATATTTAAAAACAAAAAAAATAGGCACAACCATTCAATAAATCTTCTATAAATATATTTTTATTCCCTTTCAACTTTAAAAGCTCTTATTTTTCCTAAACTATAATATTATCACATTAAAGTGGTTCAAGGCACTTAGAAAGTGGTTCTATGGAAGGGGAGTTCCTAAATTTTCTTAGTGGGTGTTAGAGAGTGATTTCATAAGTATATGTATAAAAGTTATTCCATGGTATAAAATTGTTACAAGTGTATATTTCATTTTCTTAGAAGATGATATTTTAATTTTTTATATTTTTATTTACAACAAAATTTTAGAGGAAATATATTAACTAGTAAAGCTATATTTGTTAAAATATATTTTTAAAAAATATGAGCAACATGGATAAGAAACTTCCAACCCATCCTTTTTTCCACCCCATCAAAATTTTCTCATAAAACCTTGCCCATTATTTTTTTTAATAAAAATATTATTAAAGTTCCTATTTCTATGGGTTACATTTTTTAAGGGACACTAACTCATAAAAAATTGGATCGTCATCCTCATCATTTGTGTAGTCAAGCATGTCTATGTAATTATAGTAAAATGTGTCTTCAAATTAACGTTCTCTTATGTTTAGGTATTATTATGCTTTATTTCTATTGATGATCACTCATTGTTCCTCTTCATATTTGTTGTATGTATGGATATTGTATCATTCACACATATTAGAGTTATGATCTTCTACCTCCCCATAATATTTTTGGAAAAGGGATTATCAAATTAAATTTATTGTAACTCCAAGATTATAGATATATAATGGTAGTTTATTAAGGAATTTTTTAAACTTAAAAAATAACATTAACAAGTTTATGCATCAGATGACAAAATCAAACTAAAAATGTAGTTAAAATTTATCTCTATACCACAAACATTTAAATTAACATGAAATATGATAAATTAAATATTGATGTTATTTCTATAGATTTTACATAATTCATTTTTATTTTGAAAAACTAAATCAAAATGCAAGAGCCGAGTGGAAACAAATCCAAGGGAGAGAATAATGATCGATTGGAGGGTGTATGTACAAGATAGGAGGATAACCAAGGATGATACAATAAACAAAGTGTGAGTAAGCTATGTATAATGATATGTGTCACTGCCAAATAAAATAACTCACACAAAGGTCATGTATATGGTGCTAATAATGCTTAGTTACATTGGTGTCATCTATCATACATCTCTAATGTAGATTTACGTATATATTGATTAAAAACAATAATTTTTTTCTATAGTACTTTTATTTATTGTATGATACTATCTGATATTATCATGCTTAAGTTACTCATAGGTAAGTTTTATATTCATACTAATCACAATAAGTTATGAATTATAATTATTTTTAATTTTTTATAATGCATCTCCAAAAGCTATTTGAATTTAAATACTATTATATTCAATAGAATATTATATTATATGCCTCAAGCTTTTTAAAAAGTGTTCATTAAATGTCCCACAATCTGATGACAATCACAATATTAACTTGTATCATCATTCTATGGTGCATTCCTATTTATATCATGATTTTGTAGATGGACAAGTGCGATAAAGTTGCATATTAGTATCACATTTAGGAATGTATGAGAAGGTGATTGTAATCTTTAAGATTTCTTGTTATATAGAGCTAACACTTGAACTAACTTGTAGGTTGTGATACTATTTGAATTTTATGGTTAGTTAATTTTCCATGTGCTACTTTAGGTAGTGGTGAAATATGTTATTGAAAGGATCATTATCTACTTGAAAAGTGTAGAGATGTCCCCCATATTGAAATGTAACAAACATATGTAATTTATATGGTATTGTGTTTATAGTATGGATCCAAGGTTGGCCCAATAATAGGTTGTAATGTATATAATGAGTGTGATATGAATTAGTAATAACACCTTCTTTGGTCCTAATATCACCTCCACTTAATTTATGGAAAATAATTGTCATAGACCTTGATCTAATTTACTAATGATGTAACATTCTATAGTTAATTATTACATATTTATCAATAATGTATGCAAGAATGATATGTTTTATATGTTTTCTGTTCATTTAACATCAATAATAACTTGTTGGATGAGATTTTGTGATATTATAACATGGATTAATAATGCATCATATTGGCCCACTATGTACTTGATACTTGTATTTTTTTTTAATTTTATCCTGATAAAGATATCCTAAATAGAGTAATATTGTAAAGTGTCCAACATATGTGTATCAAGAGAATTGATATATATATATATATATATATATATATATATATATATATATATATATATATATATATATATTTGTTTGTTTATTTTATGGAATCAATATCTGCCTTTGACTTACCAGTTTCAAAACTTGCTATGTTTCCAAGACCTTGTCATCCTTTTTGATTAGATATTTGGATGGGATGAATAATGTTTGGTCCATGTTTCTCTAATACTTGTCATGTATATTGCATTTTTGTCATTTTTTCAACAAGTAATTTCCTTACCAAATGTTCAAATATTTAGTTACATATATTCAATATCCTTCTTAATATATTGTATATTTACTTTCAAAATCATGTTACACATAGCATTGTTCATGTTTTGGTTATCCATGATGTGCCCCCTTACTTTTGAGATAGTAGTTGAATGGATTTTGATAGAGATAAATTATTTGGCACCACATTGTGGATAGGTGGAAGGAATAGTATAATAATTCATAGGATAATGTCTAGGGTTTTGGGGTTATTTACACATGTATAATATGAAACCATAGAATACTAATGAATAAAATTAGAAGGATAGAACTTATAATCAAATGAAGAATTAATGAGAAAGAATCATGTTTAAGATGATGCAAGGTTGAAATGTGAAACCCTAGAAGGATAAGACCATGATGAATATCAAGAATGTAAGATGAAAAGATTATTTGTGTGTGTAAAATAAAAATCAGGTCAACTAAATAGTGCCAAAAATGTCTAAGACATATATGTTTTGTGTAAGGATATACCCCATCATATCCCTATAAAGGAACACTCGTATCCTAATTTAGACAATCTATATAAAAACATATGTCTTAAATATAATGCTTTTGATGATTCCAAAAATTATTAATGTGTCATCCGCTAAAGGGGATCAACTTTACAGGCTAATTACTTTTCATGACCCTTTATACTAGTAACACCTCAAATGTTACTATTTATTTTACCCAAAAAATTAGGATAATAGGTAATATAACCTGAAAAAAATTCTCACTACTAAAATTAGACAATAAAAAAGTACTAAACAATCTTTGCATTTGTAAGTAGGCCTAAACATTGATTTCATATTTGATAAAGATGTTTCATTGTTATTGAGGATAATTGCCCTATTGTATCCATATCCACAAATTATATTTTATATACTATATAGTTATGTATTTTATTATTGATCATTGTATTTATGATCAACATGTAAACAGCTTCCAAAATCACATCCAATAAGCCCTTTTCCTTTATCTAACCCCTTCAATTAATGTTTTAGTTTTCGTGTCATTTTTTGTAGCTTTTAGATGAAAAATGAACCATGTTCCCTTATAACCCATCCCTATAGTAATTTTCACTGATGGAAATATATTACATAGCCTAACTCTACAACTCCTAGATTATTTCTAGATGAACATCATTATTTTTTTCATTGTTCCTACCCTAGGTAGGATCCACATAGTATACATTCTTATATTCCTTTTACCAATTGTTTACGGATATGAAGCCTTTACAATTTTATGCCAATCATTAAAAATTTATTTTTATCAAATACCTAACATTCTACCTTATTGGTCTTATGCAAATAATTTTTTTTGGGAGATATCTTGTTTGACTTTTACCCAACAACTTTACCATACTAGTTCCTTAACCCTAAAATTTTGGTTTTTCCTCTCTAACCAAATGTTCCAATTTACATTTCTTATATTTACTTGCCAAATACTACTTATATTTTTTTTTAAAAATATGGGCATAAAAATAAGTTATCTTCACCATCATGGGCATACCTAAGTTTGATTCAATTTATAAAGGATATAAGAACATATAATTAGTTAATATATGAAATTGATGAGGAGATGATCCATTAAATCACCCTCTAATTTACACAAAATACATATAGATAGGACAATGATCCTATCATCTGAAACTAATCCATTATCAAGATCATATCTAAACAAGAAAACAAGGAAAATGAATTAGCTTTAGATGTGGTGATTGTATTCTATATAAAATCGCTCAACAAATATTCTTGTAAAATACCACCATTAAACCATTATTTGTATCTATATTTTACAATATACCATCCAAACTTATCTCATATTCATCTAAGTTTGTCTTCATAACTCCTCAACATTATTTTAATTAATCTCAAAATCTATAAAAAAAAAGGAATCATATTGAGAAACTAAATAGTTTAAATTCTTGAAGCTTTTCCAATATTTATTTATTATAACCTATAGTCTTGTATCCAACTAGTAGTTAGACACTTTTGTTCTACTTTAAAAAAAAAAAAAAAAAAAAAAAAAAAAAACATCAAGTAAATCCTCCCTTTCTTGAAGTGCATGGTTTCCATGCCATAAAACTATCTATTTTTTTCATCATTACAAACCTCCCAAGTTAAATTTGCAATAATCATGAAGCAATAATGAAATTTTGAATGTGAGAACCTAAAGGATGATGAACAGTACTTAAAATTATTTCCAAATTTTTCTTATATATCTTTTTTCCTATAAATATTTTACCTTGGGGTTGCTAATTTTCTTCATACATCCTCCAAGAGAGCGAACTAAGACTAGTGGCATTCTGCACTTGCAAATTATTAAGCTGAAAACCGTAGCCAATTTGGGTCTAAAAAATTTATCCCACATAGTATTGTGTATTTTGATATAAAAATAGGTATAATCACTCGACAAATGTTTTATAAAGATCCTTTAATTCCAATTCAAATTTCAAATCTCCTATTTTTCTCTAAGGTATAATATTATCACATTAAAAAAATTGGTAGATCTTCATGGGGTAAGGCTCTTAAAAATTGTTTCTATAAATGGGTGATGCTCATAAATTTTCTTAGTTGGGGTTGGAGAGTGATTTTAGAGGTATATATAGTAAAAGTACTTCTCTATTATAAAAACATTAAGATTGTATGCTGTATTTTTTTAGAAGATGATATTTGAAATTGTTATATTTTTATTTACATTAAAATTTTAAAGGAAAGTTCTCTGATCATAAAGTTATATTTGGTAAAATG
>JARHVA010009044.1:157500-255000 GCA_037957365.1 Torreya grandis
CTTCTAGGTACCACCAAATAGTTTAAAAATGGTAAACTATAATTGTCTATATGGATGCTCGAGATTCATAACCCATAATCTAATTTGGATAGTACCAAAATGATATATAATTATGGACATATATATGATAACTTGTTCCAAATATGAAAATATATAACTTGCTTTATTTCAAATGAGTACATATGCCCTAAAATATATATGAATATGTAAATAACTAAATACATGTAAATTTTTTTATTTTAAGGTGAGTGTATAGTCCACAAGAATTAGAGAATATATGTCACATATTTGAACCAATTTTAAATGTTTAAATCCTTTAAATTGTTCCATAATATTAATTCCTACTTTTTGAGAATTAAATATATGTGATAAACTTACTCACATTACCCTATTTTGACGTGAGGGATGTAGCCCTCAAGTCACTCATCTAAAAATAAAAGAGTTATCTATATTATGTTATGTAAATTATGTAATTTTGTACAATCATGTACACATATGGATAATATGTCATCAATATGCATATGAAACATACAATATAAGGCTTATAAGTGTCATGTCAAGATAAATATAATAATTATGAATGGATTAGTAACCATCCATGATGTAAATGATGAATATGACTACATAGTTATGGTGAATTATTTTAATAGTTACATCTTAAATATAAGTAAAAATTATTGAATTAAGTCATGACACCATAAATTTAATAAGCACTGCAACATCATTTGACAAGCCTAGAATAATTCACACATAAGAATGAAACTATGGCCATTAATGGACATACAAAAACACATAATATGACTGAATATCATACATAATTCTAAGGGACACATATAATGGACATCAAATTGTTACACACACAAGGCCAAATGCTCAAAATAATGGATAATAAAATGTCATACCCATAATTTTAAGTGACATAAATAGTGGACAATAAATGTAACACACACAAAGATAAGGAACATAAATAATATAAAAGTAGTGATTAATGTATTGAGAAAATGAAAAATATAAATGAAATATAGGCCATTCTAATTAGTTTATAATATAAATGCATGACATTGTCACATCATAGTAAAAAACCATATTCATTAAATTTAGCATTGAAAAAAGAATGAATAAGAGTAAGATATGTGTAATTAATAAATGTATCTCAAAATGGTAAATGTGATGGTCATAAAATAATATAAAATTTATCAATGAAACATGTGGAATAGGATTCTCCTTGCATTGGCATGGACCCTAGGTATAGGAATGCCCCACATCTATGCATCCATGTATGATGTGTATTTGTATGTCTTGAATCTCATTCATATATCATGAAATATAGGTGCATATTAAATAAAATGTAATCTATCATACATTTGATAGGTAATGTATTTGAATAATATATATTTTTAATGTTTTTGAAACCTTTGAGAACTTGGCTTACATCCATATAATCAATCAAACCTAAGTAGTAAGGCTTTGAAAATATAAGAATGGGATAGATCAAAAAAAAATGTATGTTAAGTCATAATGTGCACCAAATGTAATAACATGTCAATGCACATGTAGTGAAGGAAAGTTTTGTGTACTTAGGGATATGTTATTATTTTATATGGGTTAATAGAGATGCTAAGATATGCCACACATTAACATCAACTAGTTGTATTAGTCTAATATATTGGTATAAATGAGTAACTTATTGAATTAGTACATTGGGTCAATGACTGGGCCTACATTTGGAGTAAGTGTTTTCCCAACCATTATTAGTAATAGTTTTCTATATGTAAAACATGAATATAATTATAAATAATATCATGTAAGTGTTGAGTGTTCTGTTTGTTAGAATAATATTAGAGGTGTCCCCTTTGATGTCAAATTATGGATTTTTTCTTCCCATAAGGAGTATTGTATGGGAATTCCCTACCGTAAGGGTGTTATTCTATTTTTTAATATATATTACATATTTAGTGGTATTTTACCACTAATATTTCTTGTGTTATGTTGATATATATTATATTATGCATAATTAAATTATTAATCTCTTTTATATATACTTGTATTACTAATAATGGTTGTGTAAATTCATCCTAATGTAGAACATCTCATTACCCAATGCACTAATTCCATAAGTTGCTCATTTTTATAAATAAATTAAAACCAAACAAATAACTAAAGTGGATGTTTTCCACATGTCATTATATCCTACAACCCATATACATTAATATATCATATCCCTAGGTACATAACAATAATCAATATGACCCCACCATATATGTGAATTTCAGTAATATAATTTAATAGAGTATAAGGAGATAATAATTGGCATATTCTTAGTGGGAGATAACTGATGTATTCTTGTGTATTATGTATATAGTTGAATGTAATTGTATAATCTCAATATACATAATAACATTTAGATGTGGTTATTATGTAGGATATGGAATTTAGTATGCTAGAAAGAATGTGAAATGGGATGAAATTATTAAAAAATATTTATCTTTATAGGATAAATTCTATGGATATCTAGATCCACATAAGAATCACAAGTAAAGGTCCAAGTGAAAATAAATTCAAGGTGTATAATAATTATCAATGTAACACATGAAGGAATTTATTGTCATAATAAAAAATTGGAAATAAAAGCAAATAAAACAAACATTCAACCAATCAAGAGTAATAATCAAATATATCATCATGAGATATTGATTTCTAATACTATAATCATGGTGTTACACTCTTCTGAACTATTAGGATGTGAAGTCACTATTCATAATTACTATTAACTATCATTATTCATGTGATGAGATGGCATTATGAGTGGGTGGTGACTATGTGTATAAGGTGGCTACCTATTGATGTGGCATGGTCCACATGAAATATTTAATTAAATAAAAAAATAAGAGAGAAACGGGATGAATTTCAATGATGGCTGACATTTGAGGCATGTGGGGAAGAAACATCTTCACCCATATGCTTGTGGGGTAGATTTGTCTATGGGTCTTTTTATTTTAAGTCAAAATGATGATTGTGGTATTTTTTGACTCATGTGAATAGACATGGCTTGTAAGGAAACTGACCACTATACTTGATTGGAAGTCACATTTGAAGTAGGGACAACATGTTTGGGTCACCTGGAGGTATGATCCTCAAGTCATAAGTGGAGGTAATCTTTTGAATAACATATGTGAAGGAGACAAAGGTTCATATTCATAAATAATAAGGACACATGGAGGGAGGCGCATTTATTTATCTCTCTTCTAATTCATCCTTTATTCTATTCTCCTCTTGTATTGTATTTGTGGATGACACTCTCTTTATTATGTATGTTGAGTTCAATATTGTTATTTAGTTTGCTAAAAATCTTTGCATAAACTTGTATGCTTGAGACATATTTTTTAAGTTACTAGAAGAATACAATTTCTTATTACCCTATGCTTTTTCCTTGCACCTTCCAAGGTTTCCACATAATTCTTAGAGTAATGTGTTATTTTTGTCATTTATTTTAGTAGCTTGTTATTTTAACAATTGAATTTCTTTTACTAATTAGATATTTTTTATAACATATGGTATTAAATCTAGGTGCTTTGAAAACATCTTATGTTTAGTGTTTTTTTTTTTTTGAGTTAGGGAGTTATGTGGAAGTGGGAGGTACTATAATGATAGGAGGAGTAACCAAGTTTGAAGTAAATAATTTTGGTGGAAAAAATTTATCCCTCTAGAATATGAAGGTGGAGGATATCTTTGTGTATAATGACCAAACTCTAACCTTGAAGGGTATTTCAAGAAAGCCTAGTAGCATGATAGATGAGTATTATAACAAGATGGATAGAAAGGTAGTTTATACCATCTATTTATGTCTTTCAGATTTTTTTCTTTTCAATGTTACTAAAGAGAATACTACAAAAAATTTATAGGACAAACTAAAGAAGTTGTATTAGAAAAAGTCCTCTACAAACAAGGTTTTACTTGAGAGGTAGTTTTATAGTTTGAGGATGAAGGAGAATTCATGAAATTTTTATCATCTAAATGAATTCAACATCATAATCTTCAATCTAATCTACATCAATGTGAAGATGGAAGATTAAGACAAGGCCATTACCTTGCTATAATCACTTCCTAATAGCTAGGATCATTTAATGATGACTATTATTAATTCATCATCAGTAAATCTCAATTTTGATGATATAGTTGTAGCCTTTAGTGGAGAGGAGATGAGAAGAAAGTCTTCTAGGTCATCCTTGAGTAATGAAACATTGTGTGTAAGAGGTAGATCTAGTGAGAAGAGCAAGAAAGGTAGATCATCTTCCATATTGAGTTTTAAAGGATGTAAGGTAAAATTCTATCATTATGAAAATCTAGGACATAGAAAGAATAATTGATAGCAACTAAAGATGAAAAATAATGATGGAAATGAAAACCCACCATCAAATAAAACCAACACTACAGATTCAGAGGAAACAAGTGCACAAGAATAATTCTTCCTTAGTCTTAATAGATCACTTTCTAATGCCTAGGTATTGGACTTACTAACATCATTACACATGTCTCCACATAGATATTGGTTCATGGGATACCAACCATATATTGTAGGATATATTTACTTTGGTTATGACCACCCTTTGAATGTTGTGGGAAGAGGAGATGTAAGGATCAATTTGAATGATGGTAGAATCAAAAAATTGATGGATGTGTGGTATGTTGTTAATTTAAAGAATAATATTATGTCCATCAAGGTGATAGATGAGATGGTGAATTCATATGGATTTAGTAATGGTGAATTCCAAATTACAAAAATCCCTTTAGTTGTATAGAAAGGAGAATATAATGGCTTCTTTTAACATTTGTGTAAAAATTCAATGACAAGTAATGTAAAAATAACTATAGAGAATGCTCAGGATGTTGTGATGCTATGGAATAAATGACTTGGACATATGAGTGAGCAAGGATTGACTATATTGCATGAATGAGGTATGTTACCTAGGATTAAGTCTTATGATTTATAATTTTTTGAGAACTACATCTTTGTTAAATAAAAGGGGGTAAAGTTTATTTCTAGTGCAAGTAAAAGTTTTAATTTTATATAACTTATCCAATCGAATATTTTCAACCTTTCAATACTCAATCTATAAATGGTATAAATTACTTTATTTCCATTATAGATGATTTGTATAGAGGAGTAGGAGTGTATTTTTGGAGAAATAAATAGAGGCTTTGTAAAAATTTTAAAAAATTAAGGAATGTCTAGAAAAAAGTTTGGGAAAATCCATTGTATGTCTTAGGTCAGATAATGGAGGAAAATATTTCCCTATGGAGTGTTATAATTTTTTGTGTAGGAGGGAATTAAACATAAAAATATGGCTCCTTATAATCCACAACATAATGGTGTAGTTGATCAGATGAACCACATTGTCATGTAGTGTGAAAGAAGCAAGATGACTACATCAGAGCTGGCAAATGGATTTTAGGTATCAGATGTCAATAAAATTGTGTATATTATTAGCATATTTCTTATAGATGTATTGGATAGAAGGACTCTAGAGGAGACTTGGCATGGTAAACTAGTTGTTTATTTTGATTTACATATTTTTGGTAGTGAATCATTTACTCATGTGCTTAAAGAAACAAGATCCAAGCTAGATTTTAAATTTAGGAAACATATTTTTCTTGGATATGAAAATATAATAAAGAGGTATAGATTGTGGGATCCTAATAACCAATATATTATTATTATCCTAGATGTTGTGTTTAATGAAAAATCCATTAAAGGGAAGGAGGGAAAAAAGACACCTAAAGTAGCACCAGTTGAATTAGTGAAGGAAGGAGAAGATGAAAAGGAATAAATTGATGCTTTGGAATAGCAACTAGAGCACCAAGTATAGTCGCTAGAAGTTATAAGATTCACTCATAATAATAAGGTTGTAGAAAGGTATGCTCCTATGTTTTACTCCTCTTTTTCTTTGTTTACTGATATGGGTCAACCTAGTTCATTTTAGGAAGCTAGAGAATATGAGAACGCAAATAAATGGAGGAAATACATGGAGGAGGAAATGAGATCACTCCATAAGAATGACACATGGGAGATTTTGGATCTCCCACTTGGAAGAAAAAGTGATGGTAAAAAGTGGATGTACAAGATAAATAAGAATAGTGATGGGTACTTAGAGCAATAAAAAATATTGGTTGGTGGCAAAAGGCTATGTGAAATAGTCAAGTACTGATTTCAATGAGATGTTATCTCATGTTGTGAAAATGAATACTATTAGAATGTTACTTGTACTTGTAGCTTTAGAGAATCTAAAGCTAGAGTAGTTTGATGTGAAGAAACATTACAACATGGTGATCTCAAGGAAGATATTTATATGGATTAGCCTAAGGGCTATGAGGTAAAAGGAAAAGATTAGATCATTTCTAGATTGAAGAATTAAATGTATGGTTTGATGTAGGAATAAAAAATGTGGTATAGGATATTTGACATCGTCGTGAGGAGGTGGGGATTTAGAAAAAGTGAAGCTGATCATTGTGCATGTCATACAAATCTCAATGATGGGAGATTTACTATTTTAATATTATATGTTTATCACATATTGGTTTTAGGCTCCAATATAAAGAGGATCAATGATTTGAAGGCTACATTATCTAAAAATGTCAAATGAAACATTTAGGAGAAATAAATTTTTTTTGGGGATGAACATAGAAATAGACAAGAAAGCTAGGAGTATTTGGTTAACACATAAGATATATGTTGAGCAGGGTTTGTAAAGGTTCAATATATAAAATGGCAAACCAATTATTACCCCACTTTTTTCCAGGATTTGCCATGAATCAGCTTACAACTCCCACATCATGGGAAATATCTAGATTTGTGCTTACCATGGTATAGATGAGGATCCTTAATGATGATGAATAAGTTACGTTGGACATACTTGAATTCTCCCACTTAAATCCAATATACACAAGGTTTTCCATACCTACATATTATATCATCTAGCTACCTACCATGCCTGATGAAGTGGCAATGTGACTGGGTAGTGACTGTGTGTATGAGGTGGCTGCTCATTATTGTGGCATGGTACAAATGAAATATTTTATTTAGTAAAACATTAAGAGAGAAAAATGGGATTAATTTATATGGAGGCATGTGGGGAAAAATCATATTCACCCATGTGCTTATGGGGTGCATTTGTCTATGGGTCATTTTGTTTTAAGTCAATAATATGATTGAGGCATGTTTTGACTCATGTGAGTGCACATGGGTTGTAAGGACATTAACCATTGTGTTTGATTTTAAATCACATGTGAAGTAGGAATAATATGTTTTGGTCACATGGAGATGGGATCCTCATGTCAAAAGTGGAGAGAATCTTTTGACTAACACTTGTGAGGGACACAAAGGTTTTGATTCATGAATAGTAATGCCACATGGATGGTGGTGTATTTATTTCTCTCATATAATTAATCCTTTATTATATTCTCTCCTTTTATTATATTTATGAATGACACTCTCTTTGTTATGTAGAGTTTAAGATTGAGAAAATAAGCTTGTAATTTTGTTTTCTAAAAAGCTTTGCATAAGTTTGTATGCTTGAGAGATCACATCGTAAGGAGAGTGTGTTGAGAGGAAGACTTCTTAGAGAGATATTGTTGAAGTTAATAGAAGAATACAAATTCCTATTGCCCCATGTTTTTTCCTTACACATCACAATGTTTCTATGTAACTCTTTGAGTAATGTGTTAGTGTTATCATTTACTTTAGTAGCTTGTTATTTCTGCAATTGAATTTCTTACAGTAGTTGGATATATTTCCTAATAGGAACACTCACATATATATGAGATAGTTCATTTTCATTATTTATTTTTAAATATCTATGAAAAAATTTACCATGTTTTTATATTTTATTATTATTTGTATCATATTTGGTATCATGCATTTTATTTTTATTTTTATAATAACTATAATTTCAAGAAATGGTTGCCAATTTGTTTTCTTTAATTGAAGAAGCTACATTATTTTTAGTGTAAATAATTTTGAATTTATGATATAATATAATATAATCGTGATTGTCATACAATTCCTTATTTAAAACATTTAATCATTAAGGATAATGAAATTTTGAATGGAACCTATGGAACTCAACTTGATTTAATTATTTATGGATCAACATATGCATTGAGAATAAAGTATAAAATACCAAGACTACCAATTGGGTTTGAATATAAATATTATGATAGTGAATATTAGTAAATAAATACACAATTTTTTTTTAAATTTTATAACATTATTATGACATCACATGTATGCACAATCCCAATAATAAGTTAGTGCTAACACTAGAGGAATATTAATAAATTAGAGTGTTGGAAAGACAAGTGGTAATTGATGAAGGTATTATAATGAGAGAATTTAATGAAGGTATAATAAAACATTACTAAATTATCAAGTGGTTCAGAATAATGGAAAGGAAAGGAGATAAAGAAAAAGTCAATAAATACATTATATAAATGCAGAACACAATTTCAAATTATATGTGCAAGTGCTACTCAAAGGATAACATATGGGAAAAGTAATATTTATATTTTAGTCCATATGGAAAAAATAAAAAACCTCCCATACTATAAAAGGATTGAAAAAATATTGTTGATTTATAAATAACTTATGGGAGTACATGAGGAATCAATCTACCAAAAAAAGTCTCAATTATTGAAATTGCATATAATCGTAGTCTACATGTTCAAGTTATGTGGCCCACTTTCAAAACAAGTTTTATAACAATTCATTAAGAATGTAAATATGTTAATGTCTCATAGACTATTATGGAAACTTGTGAAAAAATAAACAATTGTATAATTAGGAACTTTAATAATAAAATTACTAAAGTGGATACACTTGGAGAAGGAACCATTGTTAGCATAGGTTCCTTGAAGCACCCATAAAGACATGATAAGAAGTGTATGTATATGTAGAGGATTGTATAATTAGAACATATACAAGGATAACATATATATTATTAATATTTATGTGCATATTTTAATAATATGTGAAAACATAGGCAATTACGTAGATCAATCTCATTATTATTTTATTAAACTGTAATAGTGGAAGTACTAAATTAGATACACATGGAGAAGGAATCATTATTGGTAGAGGTTCCTATAAACATCCATGAACACATGATAAGAAGTGTACGTGTGTCACAATGATTACATAATTATAAGATAGACATGGTTAACATATATATTATAATTATTTATGTATAGATTCGAATAATATGTGAAAACATAAGAAATTATGTAGATAAATTTAATTATTAATAAATTTTTGTTAGACTATAATTAAAAAAGTATACACTATGCAAAGAACATGTACAAATAAGATATTCTAAATAACCATCATTTCATTTTTATATTAATCTATAATATTTTAGAACTTTAATCCTTTATATTTGGTCACTATTTAAATGGATTACAAAGGCTTTGTAATTATGCACTATATCCTTTCATTTCTTCCATAGAGGGAGTCCTTGCATATTATAAATTTTTTTAATATACATATATATGATGAATACATAAAAAATGTTATACATTTTAGGAAAAAAACTTCAAAATTCTATTACACTACTTAAACATCGCTTAGTCACCCAACACTTGAGTGACAAATGTTGGAAACATGCCCCATTTATAATTTTTTTGTTCTTGGATAATTGGACATTCAAGTGTGCATTTTCCTACCTCAACTATAATTTTTAATGCTCTATATTGAGGACCTTCTATGTTATGGACACTTGAAATGCAATCATCCCCTTAATCTGACTTACTTTTGTTAGCTAGGTCACATCAAGTTACACCTCTTAAATTATTATTGTCAAATCAATTAAAGCAATAAAATATATGGTTGGGGATGACTAGTGGAAGATCTACATGCTTAGGAGTATGAAATTTATTAATTACATGGTTGGGACTTGGATGTACAATAACCATTTTCTAGTTTTATGAGTTTATTCTTACAATGCCTCTTATTGTGCAACTCCATGTTTTGATCCTAAAATTTAAAATATTTTTGAAGGGTCACGAAATCAAGAATCAGTTTCTATTTAGGTTCTTCTACCATCAGATTCATTAGTTCTTCTAAATACTTGTCCTTATAAGTATCATCTATGAATTTATCCTTCTTTTTTATCTCCACTTCCTCTTTTTCCTTGGAAGTTACCTCTATATGCACCTTTGTTGTTTATTTTAATTTATATGCATCATCCTTAGCATCTTTATCCTTAGTATTTTTATTGTACTCATCTTCCAAATTTTATAGAGCTAAACTTTGTTCTTCTTCAATGTCCTTTCTTTTTGCATTAGTCTCAACCTTCTTATTGTGTGCTTTTTGCAATTACTTCTCTTCTTATTGCATCTTGTTTCTTACAACTTCTTATGGTTGGTGTATCTTATTTTGATCATTTGCTTCTTCATTATTATTCAATGTAAGTTATTATTCTAATTAATTTCATCTTCCTCTTTGTTCTTCATAACTTCTTCCTCTAATTTTATAGTTGCCCAAACTTTTTTCAATAATGTCCACCTCTGGTTGTAGTTGTAGTACTATAAATTATTATGGGGTAGTTTACTACTACATGGGGCACAAGGAGATAATAATGGATAAGGTCATGAAGGTGGTGGTGAAATGATTGTGATCTAATGTGGATCATATTCAAGGTAAGAGTAAGTGAAGGAAAGAACCACCATGTATTTACTCACTAGAGTCTTTATGTGATTAGGTCAGATCAAAGTTTTCTTCTAGTTCATTCCTTAGTGAGTATCCACAATATTTTGATACTCTGCTACTTTCTCAAATTAGTATTCATTATCCTCACATAGAAGACATGAATAAAAGTTCACATTCTATTTATGACTATTGGTGATTCATAAGATTTTGATTAGTACATTATTTGTGCAATATCAGTTTTTGGGTACTTCCTTGTATTTTAGGTTTCCTTATTCTAACTTATTGTTGTGTCATTTTCAATTATCACTCGTTGAAGCTAATGAAAATTAAACTAGTGCACTTTCCTAGAAAATAAAGGTAATTTGATGTTTACTCTTTACCTCATATATAATTATATCTATTATTATGGACTCAAGAGGTGTCATTATATGTACTAGCACTACTAATAGGACACTATTGCATAGTTGGAGGGTAAAAATTACCTTCCAAAATAATTATTTTTTCTTCTCCTCTTCATCATAGATAACATGGCCTACGTCATGCAATATTGATTTATATGCTTGATATTTAGTAACTCCTAATGTCATTAAATCATAATTTAAGGGAAAATAAGGCATTGACTTATCATTGAGACATGGGTTCATGCACTTCTTGGTTGGAGATGATTTAATTTACACTAAGGCCTTGAAGTTTCTTATAACTAAGATAAAGTTGCAACAGGTTTTGAATGTACCCGATATTGTGATCACACATCTCCTTGATATTATGGTAATAGTTGATGTAGACCTAGAGGAATATAATATAGAGGTTGATTATTTATTTCTAATATCACTTGTTTTCTTAAAAAAATTTCTTACACATCCAAAATGGTGCTGAAAAATTGTAATGGAATGGGTGATGGCTAGGCCAACCCATGAAGTCATATATATACACCATCATGTAGTTTGGTGGATACTTCATGTAGTGAGAGGTACTTCATAACTTTAATGGGCACATAATACAGTTTTGTAATTCATGTCATCATTGATTTAAGTTTCCCAAATTTTTGTAGTATTACTTATTTGGTTTAGGTAATACTATGTAAGGTTGATGTAGGCTAAAAATGTTTGTTAGTTGTGATCATACTATCGATATACTTCTAATGAGTAATATAGAGAAATAATACCAAGAATTGGTGTTAAAAATTATACAATGCATCCAAAATGATCTTATCCATGTTGGTAACTAGATCATCCACCAACAAATCTATCTAATTGGAATTCTCATGAAGTTTGATGATGCATTAGGTAATG
This sequence comes from Torreya grandis, assembly GCA_037957365.1. Lineage (NCBI taxonomy): Eukaryota > Viridiplantae > Streptophyta > Pinopsida > Cupressales > Taxaceae > Torreya > Torreya grandis. The sequence goes on from JARHVA010009044.1 coordinate 169,492, forward strand.
TTAATGAACCCCTTTATCTCATGTGGCACAATTTTAGTGGTTTTCCAGAATCATGTTGTAACGTTGTCAAATAAAAATCATATTATGAAATCCTCTACTAAATAAATGGGGATTACCCTATATCCCATACCATACTTGTTTTATTGTGTCTTAATTAATCATAGGGATCTTAGATTTATAAGACATTAGAGATTTACCTCAAACTCAAAGTCCTATTTTCATCACCATTACTATTATGCTTATGTAAATATTATCATATTTCTATTGGTGAAATATACATTAATTAAACCTACTTATAAACATCACCACCACTTTATTTATATTTATAAAATATGGTATCGATATTAATTGCTTAGAATCTGAACCACATAGTCTATATTGCATGGATAGGACTCATGGTTTTACATAAAAAATTGGATCTAGTGAAAATAAAGCTATCTACACTACCTTTGTGAGATCAAATGGGTCTAGATCATGGTATCTTATTTTTTTTAATGCCAACTCAATTCCCATATGCTCCTTTTTTGCATCATTCAAAGCTATCAAAATCTATGATTGATCCATTATCATTGTTTTGTAGGCCATTGGTGTATGGATATTACTCAAATATGTAATGGAAAAAAATGTGCAATGAATTAAATGATTAAGTTTAAAACTATAGGGAACTATTATTTTCAATGGATTGTAATTACATGTTATTTGTATTCCCTCCCTTACACACACACACACACACACACACACACACACACACACACACACACACACACACACACACACACACACACACACACACACACACACACACACACACACACACACACACACACACACACACACACACACACACACACACACACACACACACACACACACACACACACACACACACACAAACAATTTCTTAAAATTAGTTGATAAATTAAATTGAATGATAATTTGATGTTTTCCTATGGTTATTATTTTGGTTTGAATTCCATCAGTCATTATGTTGATACCTTTAGGTGCTTCCAAATAGGTTAGTTATATTGGATGATGTAATTTTGTGATTTAATAAATCTTATTTTCTTTTACAAAGTTTCCTATATTATTCATTATATGATTCTTACACACCTATCTACTTTTAGAAAGATGTATTATTTGAAGTGATTTTTTATTATATGTTTTAGGAATGACTCTGTTTTACCTTTCCTCCATACCATTTTTGTCAATTTTATGATCTGAAACTTGATTGATTGACCACATGTTGACCTCACATCATGTTTCATTTTCATTGCTTTGCTACCTTCCATTCCTACTCTACAATTTTGTCTTATATATTATATTTTTATTTCCTATTATATAGATATTTCATTTTACACCCCTATACTAATAATGTAAAAATAGACCATAAAATAGTAAATGAGACAAAAAACTTAACTATATAGTGTTACTTGAAATCCTCTTGGTTTTTAGCATGAGACTAATAAATATCATTGGATGTAAGGCTTAATATTTAATCCATTTACAAATAGTGGGAGGATGGTTACTTCAAGGTACCTTAGCACTATTTTTCCATGATCTATCACTTCTTATATGGCATACAGTCCTTTCTATCAAATGCATAATTTACCTAAATGTGCATAAAGTGTACAATCATAAAATAATACTGTCTATTTTGGATAAAACTCTTTAAATCATAGATTGTGATCATGTCATGATTTTTTACTATAATTATTTATTTCCTATGTCTATCTCACTCTCTAACTCATTTGTTATATGAAATTTATGTGCAAAAACCTTTCCCAAAGATAATCCTTATCTCTCAGTCACATTGACAATGTGATTCATAGACTAGGAACACTATATTCCATTGGCATAATTTATTCAACTCCTTAGACAATTTGGAAAGGAGTGAACCCTATCACAAATTTACAATTAGTTAGTATGCACATAGTATTATAGGAATTCAATCCTCCCAATCATATCTTTGTACATTTCATAGTTTTATAAAAATATTCTAAATGACTTTTAAGGATGATTCTATATACCCATAGGCTTGATAGTGATAATTTGTTATCTTATGATGTGATATCATAAATTACTTTATCATGGTATTGATAGTGTTATTAAAGAAATGTATGCCTATGTTTTTGATTAATTACATTAAACAATGAAATGTGGTTATGATTTTTTTTATACAAAAATTTGGCCACATCTTTGGCACTGAAACTTGGTCTCGAATAAGCTTATACACATTTTCTATGTAATGCATCATAATAATTATGTATTACATGACTATGCATTTTTTGGTGAGTTAATAGAACATATAAAGCTGATTCCCCTCAAGTTATTTTACCACTATTATTAGATTCGAGTGGATTTCATCCCTTTGATGTAGACTTCTTATTTTTTTGAAAATCATCATAGTCCTTTATGATTTTTACCACATCGTAAAATAGCATAAGCCATCATAGAACACTATTTAATATATTCCTCTTGTTTGATTATCCTATGGATTGTCCTCCAAAAACTGCTTGATATGCCTCGTCTAATAATTATGGTCTCTTAGGATTTAAGGCTATTATGTGCAATACACCATCCTTACCCATACTGTATAAAAGTCATTATACAATATTAAATGATATGGATCATGTGGTTAGTTGATTTTTATGTTTGTCATCATAGAGTGCATGAAAAACTCATTATTCCATTAAAATCTAAATGTCCTTCAAAATATCTAGAATCACAAAAAATCTAATTACACATTCGCTGACTCATATTATAATTATTATGGATTCTTACCATTCCTTATTAAGATAAGATGATTTTGTCACACATTTTTTCCTCCATGTTTAACATTGACATTAATTTGGAATGTTAGGATTAATAGTAGCCACCTAGATATCCTTCCACCTAAAATTTACTTATTCACTAGATATCATAGGGCTCGGTAGTCTGCAAATATTTCAAATGGGGTTGGTAAGAGAGAGAGAGAGAGTCCATAAATTTATATAGTGAAAACTCCATAATTTGTGTCTTTATTTATATTAGTGTAAGTATTTTATGCTAGTGATAATTTCTTGCTAGCAAAGTGAATGTGGTGATCTAAACCTTTGTCTCCTAGATAAGTTAATACACCTACTACTATGATTTAAAAAGCATATAAATGCACATTAAATGGATTATTCTAATTAGTAAATATCAATATTGGTTTTATTACTGATCTCTACTCAAAATATATAAAATATGTCTAACACTTAATAATCCATTCAAACTTTATATCTTTGTGTAATATCCTCTCCATTGGAGTTGATATAGTTGTGTTCCCTTTTATGAAATTATGTTAATATCCAATATGTCCTAGGAATAATCACACTTTTGTAGACATTAAAAGATATGGCATACTCACAATGACTATGATTTCATTTTGATCAACTAATGTACCATCAATAAATATTATGTGACCCAAGGAACACCAAATGCTATAAATAAAGACCATATTTTAAAATTAAAAATGATGCACATATCTCATCCCAGTTCTAACATGAGTTACGACATGGATAGGTGTTATTTACATAAATAAAATTTAACCCAATCATGATGAGAGAATTATATAAAATCATGGATGAAATATTTTAATTTAATGACCAAAACCCTAGAGAAAACATTATGAGCATTATTAATAAACATGACACTACCTTGTTAGAAAAGGATCCCCATTTAATTGAAAATTTAATTTTATTCTAATATTTATATATGATCAATTATCTAATGGTATCCACTATATCCATCTCTAAATGAATGCACTTCATATCATACTTCTAACTCTAGGACTTTGTCAATGAAGAAAATTTGAAATGGATCATTAACATAAACATAACTCAATGCCATGTATTCATCACACACTCAGTTACCTTATTAGTTTTTTGGTTGAACTACCAGTGCATTTACCCAATTTATATTTCTACTAGATAAATAATCCTAGCTTCTCACTCTCATTTGACTATGTATTTATTTTGTATCTCCCTATGCTATGTCTAGTTGGAAAAAAATTCATTTCCACACATTATTGATCACTCTTTCCTTGTTTAAAATTTGATTATATTTTATTGTTAAAATTAATTGAAAATATTTTTAGTCTATCAAATCCTATTTAAAATGTGCTTGAGATGGTTTTTGTAGTGTTATTATATTTAATGACCATAACCTCGATGGTTTATGACAAATACTACTCTAATTATTGTACAATTCTATGATATGAAATCATTGAGACTATCCAACAAAATAATTCTAATTGTGAATTATTTTATATCAAGTTGTGATTTCATTCCTTGTATTTTTCCAAAATTAAAATAAAATTTAAAAAAATTGCACATATCCACCATTCTTTGTATTCAATAGTTAATTTTGGATATTATTCTTAGTAAATTTTAGTCTGAAATCTCCACAATCTTGGTGGAAATATTAGATATGTAAATGTGATACTCATTTCAAGAAATAATCCATATAGGAACTATATCAAGTCATGAGGCCATTCTCTCCAGCTTTGGTTGAACTCACTAAGTATTTGAATTTTAATTCCTCTTATAGGACTTGGGTTTCATGACTAAACATAATGTGGACCACTAAGCTTGATTTTAAGCATGAAAATTTTATTTTATGTTTGATTTATCAAGGCATTACTCTTGAAGAGCATCTTTGTCATCTTATACTTGCTCAAAATAAGTGTCCAACTTATTTTATAAAATATTCCTTCAAGTATATCTCTTGTACATGCCGCATATTTTCATCTCTTTTAAAATGGATACATAGATTAATTAAACTCTTCCATCTTGAGCATTTATAATGGTGTTTGGTTCCATTGGAAAATTTTGGAAATTGGTTAGAATATGTAGATGTTATATCAATTTTTCTTTGAAGATGATATTTTTTTTAATTTTAGAAAACTAAGAACTGCACATTTTTAACAATGAATAAGTGTCTTCTCATTTTACATTAATTGACAAGGTATATTTTAGATATTAAGATTTTTTTTAGGATCATGCTAAGGATTAAGAGGTGGCGTTGGAATCTAGGAATCTACATAAGTTGGTTGACCACTTCTAAGCATGGATTTGTATATATATGACATGTTATTAATTAGTTCTCATATATAAATGCTAGTCATGTTAAGTCTCAATCATCAACTTAGTTTTATAAGAAGGATCTAGGTTCTATAAAAAAATATGGGAATAGACATTATAATAGATCTTATAAACAAACAACTATAGTTAAATCAACTAAAATATATCGACATTTTTTTGTAAAACTTTAGGATGTAAGAAGTTAAACCTATGAGTACTCCTTTTATAGTGGGTAAAAAAATATCTACATGATAGTACGCCAAGATGTAATAAAAAAATTAAGAATATATATCTAGTCTCATATGCTAGTGCTATTATAAGTTTGATGTATGCATTCATTTGCATTAGACTTGATAATGCTCATGAACTAGAAGTAATGAGAAAATTTATTTCAAACTAGATAAAGGTACTTTCCACCATATTAAAAATGATTTTATATTATTTAAATGGGATGTATAAGTAAGTAATAAACTATCAGGGTAAGCCTGATGAAAGTAAAACATCAAATCTAATTGAATTTGTGGATTGAAGTTAGTTTAGAGATATTGGCTATCATAGATTTACTAGTTTATATGTGCTAAACTTGTTCAATGGTTATATTAGTAAATAATAAGAAAGTGTCAATATATTCACCACATAGACTAAATGCATGGTTGATACTCATCTAAACAAATAATCAATCTGGCTTAAAAGGTTATGGTCCACTATCATGTTCATTCAAAAGGATGTAAGGATATATTATGACAATCAAAGTGATATTTTTATTTTAAATAATTATAAGTATTAGTTTGAAAAAAAATTGATTGATGTCCTATACTATTTTTTAGAACAAGTGGTCAAGGATAAAATGATACTACTGGAGAGAGTGGAATAGATAAGATTAGTTTTGGTTGACATTCAAAGGATATGAGTTGATAAAGTTGCATTGGTGTATAATATAAATGGGCACGGTTTACCATAGCTACTCAAATTATATTACTACGAACCCCAATGTAAAATATTGAAAAAGTCAAAGAATGTTGGATATTTGTTGTATACTTTGCATGTTCTACATATCTTAGATAATTTATATCCTACCATGATAATTGTGTTCAAGGAAATTATCTTGGGTATGGGATTTATGGGAAACACCCCTTTATATATTTTTTATTTTATAAAAATGCACATTTGGCTGATCCTTTACTAGGTGCTTTTACCTATAGTAATAATATGGGCAATGTTATGACCCATAATTTAATGAAAAATTATTATGGGCTATTTTATAAGATCATGATTTTAGTAACATATTATTTTTATATTTCTTAGGAAATTATCTAATGATGTGCCTATGTATAATATCACATCCATTAGGGATAGAGAAAAAAAGAGAATTACATTGTCGTATTGAAAGACATTTAGTCAATTAAATAGGAAGGGAGGTTATTACGTTAATTGTTTACCCTTAAGTGTTCTCAAGTGAAATATTATATAATTTTTAATACTATATATACGCAATTTATTTTATTCAAATTTTATCTTAAATACTTTTTTAATAGTTTTATTTATATTGGTTTATAAGTCATTTTTCTCTTCACATATTAGATTTTCCAAACCTTTTTTCCTAAGAATTAAGTTTTGAATTTGTACAAAAATCCTTGCAACTATTTATGTCTATTATTATTTATGTTGGGACCCATATAAATATTCATAGAATAAAATATCAAACATTGTTATAGTTTATGTATTGATTAATGCTAAGAAAACATTAGGCTTCCACATGTTGTTTAGGATATTGTATCCTTCCTTGTCATAAAGGATGAACAAACAACATTTATGGGTTAAAAAAAAACTAATATTTGTGAAAATATGGTTTTGAATGAAATTGAAGGTAATGATTATCGAAAAATACTTTTAAGTAACTACATTTATGTAACTGCCCATTATGGTAAATGCAGTTGTAAGAAATTTGGTGTGAAAATTATTATTGACTACCACTAACTTTGTCACTATATAAGATTATTTTGTAGCCAAAGGAATTTGGAAATCCTTCTAATATATTAAGCCTTTTGTATAAAATGGTTTGGGTATGGTTTTCACACTAGTATTTATATTGATAACCACACTATATAATGGTGACTTGTTATGAACAATAATAGTATTATTTTTGGTATGATATATATATATATATATATATATATATATATATATATATATATTCTTAAAAAATATTCAACATAATTAATGATTTGACATCCTATCAATATTAAAACCCATAGCAATGGATAAAGAAATTAAAAGTTTATTAATAATGACTTACCTTGTATTTTATGCATTCAAAAATTGATATTTGATGTCATGCTACACAAAATGGGATTACAAATTCCATGTGCATGATGGAAGGAATAGGGGTGGAGTTGTGATATTGATTGTAGAAATTATTCTCTTGGTCACATTTACCAATTCATTAGCCAATTTTATTCTTCTTAAGATAACTAAATATGTGATGGAATTTAAATTATTTTCCCTAAACTTGGCTTGCCAAATATAATATAATATTGAATTCCTAACTAAATCCAAAACATGCATACTCCCTTTAATGTTTGGGATATAAAGGCATTCCTCTTTAAGATCAAATTTCACACATTGCGGTTACTTAGTTTAAATTATTGACCTAATATAAAGATATGTCTTCCAAACATCAATTTCAAATGTGTCCAAAATTTAAGTTTGTTTTCAATTGATCTAAAACCTTTTCCAACCTTTCTAGAGAGATCCCGTCTCTTGGTGAATGATTTTTTTTGCATACAATGCTTAGTGGTCATCATACATTTTTTCTATGGAACTTATTCAGGCTTATTTTGTTCTAATTATGGAAATATAGAAAATTATCTATTTTTATCAATTAATAACCATATTTATAATTTTTTATTAGTGTTAAATTGATTGTTATTTCATTAGCTCTTTATAAATATAAGTGTAGGTTGAAAAGGTGATGCTTTATTTGATTTTATATGTTGTATATAGTGCTTGAAAATGTGATCCTAGTAGAGGATATTGACCTTTAATTGTTAACTTCTATCTCAATTATATAAGGGTAGAGTCAAATTTTAAAAATCCCCTTTAACATTAATAAAAAACTAAACTAAACCTCATATGTGGTCATTAAAACTATATTTCAAACAAGGTTGAATCATGGAATTAACATGATAACCTCCTTTACTTAAAATCCATTCCACTTTGATGAATTATTCCATGAAAAATACATAGTTCATCAATAATTCATTAACTATATTGGTAATGCTAGCCTCGTTAATCAAATAAAGTATAAAAGTGAAGCCAATGATCAATTTAAATCTAAAAAACTCCATACCCAAGTTGTTTAAATGTTTATGAAAGTAAATATAATGTCCTGATGTAAATTATAGAGATATTAGCAAATTCCTTTCAAATTTAAATCTTAAAAGTATGATTCATATCATAATTAGGAAGGTCTAAACCCTTCCAAACCAATATCTAGGGACTTTACCAACCTCATTTAGATGAATACAAAAAAATATATAATTGAATAATCAAAACCATATATATATGTCTCTCATGTCAATTTCAACAAAAGAATGTTAGTTTTAGATCATTAAAAAAATCCACCTAGACCAAAACCAAGTTTTGTCTAACCAAGTCAAATAGTCAAGCCAAAATTTTAAAATAAATCATATCATGTTAATACTTATATACCCAATCGTTCAATGTTATACCAACTAACTATCCAAAAATTGTCAATCCAATGTTAATTAGGCCTCTAGGTCACCAATAATTAATTTTATCTTACCACCGTCTATGTGACTCAAGGGCATTATAATTTAAAAATAATTGGAATCCATGAATAATAACCTCCAAGTGTTATAATATAGGAACCAAAATCAAAACATGAAGTACAAGTTCAAGCAATTTTACACTTACCTGTTAGATTAAGACATGCTGCAAATATATTTTCCTCCTTACTTCAAATGAAAAGAGTTTGAAAACTATGAATGAAAAGGTGATCCTAGGTAACATGTTAACTAATTGTTCATGTCATGCCAATAATTAGTTTATAGTGACATCTCATTACAAAGACTCTTCCCTTGGAGCCTATGAGGCTCAGGCTTAAAATGGTTCATGAATCTCCTAAGGGGATTCATCAAAACATTTGTAGATATTTTAAAGTTATTTTTAAATAACTTATCCTATAATGTAGAGCATGAACTCACAAGGATGGATTTATGAAATACTTAAAAATGAAATGGAAAATATTCTCTTTTTTATTGTAATGGTAGAGAGATCTAGGTAGTAGAATCCATCGGTCCATTACTGAAATAAATTTGGTTAGCATCTTTGCCACCAAATTAAATAAAAAAATTAGTTTCATTTATAGGTCCTTTTCTCAAATGCATTGATGAAACTATTGAGAAATGAGTTCATATCAAAAAGGCCATTATAGCCAAAGGACTGGTGAAATTTTTTCATAAGGATCACCAAAATCATCCCCAATTGGAAAAGCCTATGTTATTAAGTAAAAACAAAAACCTTGTTGATTATAGAATAAAATATTCAAAGTATATTCAAACTTTTCAAAGCAACCCGAACATGACCATTCCTAGGGGCTAGAATGAACAAGAAATAAAATTAAAAATCTATACTCCTATAGGGGAATCAATATAAGTAGTCATTGGTAAAGGATTATCTTCAACCATGATTGCATTTCCATGAACATAATTTTTTGATGAAATCAAGCTTAAATCCATGTGGTCTAAATGAAATGAATATTGTTAGTTTCATAAAATTATAGGTAAATCAACTAGTAGGTACACAAAACTAAAGAATTATGTTCAAAATTTTAACAATAATAAATATATTAAATTAGAAGTAAGTTAATCCACATTGAAAAATTAAAAAAAATGGATATATGAGGTTCTGGTTACAAAACATGACCAACCTCATTCCCAACCAATTCATGCTCAAAATTAAACCAATAATATTAACCATAAAATATCCTAGTCCTATAACATAATTTTTGGTCATGTCAATCATATAGATTATCTTCAACCTTGATTTCATTTCCATGAACATAATTTTTTGATGAAGTCAAGCTTAAAGCCACATGGTCTAAATAAAATGAATATTGTTAGTTTCAAAAAATCATAGGTAAATCAACTAGTAGGTACATAAAACTAAAGAATTATGTTCAAAATTTTAACAATAATAAATATATTAAATTAGAAGTAAGTTAATCTACATTAAAAAATAAAAAAATAGGGATATATGAGGTTCTAGTTACAAAACATGACCAACCTCATTCCCAACCAATTCATATTCAAAATTAAACCAATAATATTAACCATAAAATATCCTAATCCTATAACATATTTTTGGTCATGTCAATCATATAGATAATTGTATCATAATAATAAAAATTAAAGCCTATATTATTCATCTCAACTAGGTAAACAAAAATTAGTTTTGAAAGGCCACTCCTCCCAATCCGTAAAGGAAACTATAACCTTATAAATTATGTTGAGAAAACACCATCCAAATATCTATTTTGGACATTCTGAGAACATCTACTATTCAAAGCAACATCTTGTATAAAGCCCTTCAAGATTAAAGAGTCCCTAATCACAATGATCCATCCCAGTTATAAGCACTCATTATTTACCTATCCTTAAATCATCAACTTATCTTCAAGCAAAATGACATATCTCCCATTGGTCCATCTCATAATCTAAATTTATCCATTGATACCCACACTACTAACATATATATATATATATATATATATATATATATATATATATATATATATAGTTTTATAAAATAAAATAGGACTAAATAGATGCTTTGACTTTGATCAAAAATCTTGGTTACTCTATAATAACATTAGACTCAAACACAATCATAATTATAGTATATGATAATTTAAAAAGGGAATCTTTAGGAAATATTCATCTTCCTATCATGTTTGGGAATGTAAATAATATTTTATACATTTAATTGATTCCAATATTCCCTAAAACATACTTATTGATTGACGATAAATTCATTGCATACAAAATATCCCATCCACCTTCCATCAATACATAAAAGTTTATCAATCACATATAAAAGTGGCTATCCATAATGATACTCAACCTTTCCATTATTTGAAAATTTTCAAAGGTTGATGCCATAAGTCCAATTATTGCATCATCATCAAGAATGATTTTTAAAAAAAATGATCCATAGCACGAAATCCAAAAAAATATTATGCTTACATACATCTAGATGATCTACCCTCCACATGCAAAACTTTGTGTTATAAATACCATGTTAACATATTTGACAAAGGATGTGTATAGGATATAATTCAAGATTATTTTCATGATGTAATAAAACCTCACATATCTCTTAAAAGGCATGGTATGGATAACATAAATAATATGAAAGGACACAAATCATATAAGTTTGGTAAGCACTTTTGTCAAACTAGGCTTCCTTACTAATGAAAATTTTAAGATCTATAATGACTCTTGTCTATATGATGATGGATTAGTCTCAGATTTCCAACGTAAATAATATTGTATAGAAAAAACAATTTGTAATCATTATTTATGCATGAAATGGACTAGAACATCATGACTATGGATTCAAATAATGAAACAAAATTCGTGCAAACAAAGAATCTTACGACATTGGTGACAAATCCCTAGTAGATCAATATGAGGACATTAGTGATACTTTTATGATTTTTGAGGAAACTTATTATGACATTAAAGTAGATTCCTTTAATAAACTATTTGGATATCCTATCTCTACCAACCTTTTCAGTGAAACTATTATTCTTACCATAAAACTAAATCTCTAATACTCTTAACTCTTTAATTATAACAAAAAAAAAACATGTCTCTTGATCTCTTCGAATGAGGCCATTGCAAAATTAATGGGACTTTAGGATGGAATTCTATTAGGTGATCATAGAAAACAAGTTTGAAATTAACCTTGATATGTTATCATAATTTGGATAAAAAGAGAAGTTTATTGATAAATTTAAAAATGAAAAAGAAGCAAAAACCTAAAAAATTGAAGTCTCCTAGTGAATACCTCTTTGAGGAGATATCAAATCAAAAAAATAAAAATCATGAAAAAAAGGGTCTATTGGTGAAAACCATTCTAAGGAACCAATAGATGAGGTACTCAACCTTCCCCCCATTTTGGTACAACTAAATGATTACTTATTAAGGACACCATCAATGTAAACATTAGAATACAAGACAATCCTAAAATCATTAAACATGGGGATCCCACTAATCCTGATGAAAATAAATCCTTGTTAATAATTTTGAAAGATTTTTTAAACATGTTTATTAAAGAAAACCTTTATAATGAGGCACTCAAAATTCCACTTATAATTACACAATTTCAAAAAGGATAAACATTATTTTTTGAACAAATCATTGATGTTAACATCAGAATAGAGGATAATCCAAGGATAATAAATCTACGGGGTTGTCTCAGTTCCTAAGAATAGGAATTCCTTACCACACTCCTAAAAAAAATCTAGTCATCTTTACTTTATAATATTAAGAATCTAAAATGGTGTGTGATATTATTGATCTTAATTCACCTTAGTATCATGACATTTATACTTTCTTTCATAATCACATCCTTGCTCTTAATCTTTCACTTAATTAAAAAAACTCATTCAACATGCCTCCAACTTAACCATCCATGGAAGCACTTGGTATAGTAGGGGATATGATGATACCATGTTAAGGTGAGTAAATTTAGAAGAATCAAATTATTGGGTAAGGAAGTTCACAACATCATTTGTGGAGTGCACATGTGTAATGTTCCTAGAAAATAAAATACATAGAAGAGGATATTATTATATATTGGTGAACCCATGAAATATTTAATAATGTCATAAAAAAATGAATCTAGAATTACAAAAAAAAAAAAAAGAAGAAGAAAAGAAAAACTATTCCTTACTTGAAAACCATTTTATGGTTCCTTGGGAAAAAACCATGATGAAAACCAATATATGGAATGATGTGTAAATTACTTGTCTACAAGTTCGATAAACATGGGGAGAGCCCCACTCCATTCAACCCTAGATATTATAAACAAATAATTGTATATGTACCCTCATACACATTATTATTCCTAATTTTTACCTTTATAAGGACATTGAAAAAATCTTGAGACATGTCTTCAGAATTTTATTTGTATATCATATCCTTTTAAGAACACAAATCAACATAACATCAAAATTACACATGGATGATTACACACATGTTTCTTATGTGATGTATTAATTAGATATTCAATCCTAAATTCCTCCACTATTCCATTTATTATCACCTTCATCCCCACTACTTAAAGTTTTCCCCTTATTTTATCGTCTTCATTACTAGTCATAAAACCAAAGATGAGAAAAACTGAAAGAATAGAAAACTCTAAAACCCAAAAAAGTGTTTTTTTTAGCCTCTACCATATTAAAATCCTTGTTCAACTTTTAAAAAATAATTACAACTTTATCTGTATATATCATTCCCAATCCCACCCACTTATATACATTAATGCTTAGGGAAAATCGAAGCTATCATTATTACTCATTACCAAATTTAATGTTTTTAACCTGATAAGGGATAAAACATAATTTACTTTTATTTTTCTGTTACTTTATTCTTATTTTTAATTATTCATGTTTATTGTTATTATTATTATTATTATTATTATTATTATTATTATTATTATTATTATTATTATTATTATTATTATTATTATTATTATTATTATTATTATTATTATTATTATTATTATTATTATTTCATTTTTATTAGTCATTTTTATATTACAATAAAGTCATCATGGTTTTGCATATCATGATGCATATTTTTCTATGCTATAGTAAAAACTAGGTTTAATAAACATTTCAAATTTATTACATGATTAGAAACATTCATCATCACATCCCAGAAATTCATTTATAAATATCAATTCTTAACATTTAGTCTAAATAACTATCAAACATTAAAGTTCATCATCACTGACTAACTGAGAATTATAAAGAAAATCCATTAAAATAGACATTTCCATAATCATCACACTCATCCATCACATGAGAAACAACCCAAAATTATTTATCCCATGCCCAGAAATAACACCATAATTCTTCCATTTAAATTAGTCTTCACACTTTGAAATTCCATTCATGTATTTGATCCTCACACACCCTCTTAAAGGGGCATAATCCTTAATAATCATTCCACTAGGGGCATCCTCATGCACCCATATTTCTCCTTATTTTTATCCATTATTTGAATATTTTTTTCTGTTTCCATTTGTAACATAATTTTAAAGAGGGGAAGATATAGATTCCCTAATAATGCCACATTAGTTTCGTCTCTAATCTAATATCATCTAGTCTATCATCACACTAATCCACCCTAATTCTACCATTAACACACTAACACCACCATGTTAATTAAATAATATATGCCATGTTAATCTCATTTAACCCCATTTTAATCCCACTATATCACTGAATAGTTCACTAAATAATCATTATTAATTATGTTAATCAATCCTAATTACATTCTATGGATAATTAGCTAATTAATCCTTATTATTTACTTAATTAATTCCTACACCAATGTCATGGATACATAATTATTATAATTAGTAAACTAAAATATCAATCAATTAACTACTTCATTAAATAATAATAAAATCAAACATACTCACTCATTAATCAATGTAACTAATTAACTCCTTAATTAAACGCTCCCACATCTAAAAAGTGAATAATTTAAACAATTTAAATAAATCAACAACCGATAAAAACAATTATATGAAAAATAAAAAGATAAAAACCCTAGGTCAATTCTCATTCATCTATCTAAACTCATAATTATTCTCCATTTTCCATTTCCCCCATCCAAAATATACAAGTTCACTCTTTTCCCCTTCTCATTTTACCATAATACAAGTAGAGGAGTGATATAGACATCAACTTGGCCTTGGGATAAATATTAATTTTCTCTTGTCACTAACTTAATCATCTTCTATAGGTGTATTGTATATATTTCATTCATAATTCCATTCAATCAACCATGATCCATGTATCACATGAGCAAATCCACATCAAGAAAGGAGAGGTTGATCTGTTTGTCAAATGAAGTTAAATTGTTTGTGTCTTTAATTTTCCTCAAATAGAGGTAATGTTAAATTTATATTAGAAACATATATTTTTCCTAGTCTCTATTTTATTTATAAATATTTTCTTTTAAAGTACTAATCCATAACAACATTTGTAATTATTCCTAAGACTTAATTGCATAGTTGATAAAAATGTTTAAATGTTATGGAGAAGAAATGTCTTACCATATCCATAACACCATATTGAAATCTATCTATTTTATATATATGTGTTTTATGATCTATCTTTTCATCTATGATAATAATGGAATCACCATCTAAAATGACATCCAAAAATCCATTTTACACTATTAGTCTAACCCATTCAATTAAACTTGAATCTTCAATATCATTATTTATAGCTTTTATAAAACACTATACCCACCACCACCCATAATAATTTTTTTCATAATTTTATAATTTTCTTATCTATCCTGATACAAATAGTTTCATTTGGTTATATTTTTTATGTGTTATCTTTAGAAGATAAATTTGTATGTGATCGTATAAATATTTATCCTTCTATTTGAAACCATTGGCACACTTTTAACACTATGTTTTTGTCTACATAATGAGAAATAAGGTGGGTTGAGTTTATCCCATCCATTCCCTAATGAAAATTTGAGTGATGACTACATATTTAATACTCCCAAGAGGGAATTCAGACTACATGTATTTATTGATATTAGGTTTATGTGTATACTATTTATCATTTAATGAAAATAGTACTATAACTTTTAGTACACTAAAAATGACAAATTTGGTTTGGCTTTGAGGTATTTTATATATATTTAGGAAATTTTCCTTATTCTTAATGGATGAACTGGAAATAATGAGGCCCCTTTAAATGTGCAAGTCTTTGAGCATGCTTGACAGATGTTTAACATATGAGTAATAAGATTAGACATACATTTTATTATATGTAAATATTTGGGTAGTTTATCCTTAAAAAAAAATGTTAAATGTAAGATACAAACCATAAAAAATATTTGAATTTGAAAAGCAATCAATAATTGGTACCAAAGGAGTCTATGAAATATGGAAAACTATTTAATTCTCTAACTGTTTGGGAGTGATGGTTTTATTTAGAAGGTATAAAAATTGATTTCATGATATAGATACAGTATTAATATGATTATAATTATGGTGAAAAAATAATAGATAATTCATGTGGGTGTCTTAAAACAAATCAATAAGGTCACACTATGGAAAACATGTGGATGCGAGATAAGTGTGAATTATAGTCATATGTGTATGAAAAAGTCATGTAAGGTGAAGGAAAGTGAAAAATATTTTCCAAGTGTTTGATACCATAATTTTTTATCTAAAAATTCCCTCGTTTTATTATAGTATTAAAATTTACAATGCTAGAGTAAAGAGAAAATAATTGTACTTGAGTGTGTATAACACATTTTTTGTTCGGGATAAGCTCAAAATGTACATATTTTTACATTTAACAATCATTAAACATGATATAATAAGTCACCATGAATAAAATTGAACTATGAAACAATTTTTTTTTAAACATAAAGATCAAGGAGTGAATACACCTATAATTAGGTTAACAAAGTGTTCTTATCATCCATTATTGGAAATAATGCTTCCTTATTAGAGAATTAGAGAATAGTGTTTCCTTGTTAAATCAATTCGATAAGTGGGGTTGATAAAGTCCTAATTGTAAATAATTCTTCAAGGATATGAATTTATAATATAAATATCCCAATTCCCAATGAAAATTGTATAGTCTATAATGTATTGAGCATTGATGAATCATAAACCACACTACTCATGTAACTAGTATTGTACCATAAGATTATAAGGTGGGAGCCACATGTGGGATTAATTTAATTTATACATAGGTTTTTTAGTTTTATTGAATCATAAACAATATTACTTTGATATAAATGAACCAACTATTGTAGGAAAACATAGATATTCAAGGGTTCTCAATTTTAGGTACCATCAAATGATCTAATAATATAAAACTATAATAGTGTGTATGGATAAATGAAATCCCCATAAATTTATTTATATTTTGAAAATATTATATATAAATATATGAATATATATGTTAACTTGTTCCAAAGATTAAAACAAATAAATCATTTATCTGTAAAATGAGTGATAGGCCCCCAAAAGTGTATGAACATGTAAATATTAAAAAACATGTAAATTTAATTCTTGTTAAATTAGTGAATATATATTACATATTTTAATAAAACATAAAACTTTGAATCTTGTAAATTATACAAAATATGAATTTGATACTCTTTTAGTCTTAAATCTATATGACAAAATGGCTAACATTACCCTCTTTTGAGCTGAGGTATGTATCCTACATGTTACTCATATAAAATAATTAGATTTAAATATATCATTTTATATAAAACATGTGATCATATATATTCATGTCAGCATATTCAATGCACATATGAAATATGCAATATAAGGCACATAAGTCTCATGTCAAGATAAATATAATATTTTGGCATGCATTAGTAACCATCTATGATACAAGTAACAAGTGAAAATAAATAGTAAATTTTAATGATATTAATAATGACACAAAAAAAAAAGGAAAAAATCATTATATGGATTAAGGAACCATAAACTCAACAAACTCCACAAGCTGAATAGACAATCCAAGATTAAACTGATAAGCATGCACCCATGGTCATTTATGCACACATTAAAAACACAGTCAATAACACACAACTACTAGGGAGACATATAATAGACATCAAAATGTCACACAAACACAAGGCCAAAGTCTTAAAATAATGAGAATAAAATGTTACACACATAAGGTCAAGGGCAATAGACACTAGACAATTAATGTCACACACAAATATAAGGGCTAAAAAGAACAGACAAGCAGTGATTATCCTATTGTGAAAATAAAAAATATCAATGAAGCATATAAAAATTCAAATAATCTATACTATGAACATATGAAAATGTCACATCATATTAAAATAAAATATTCATTAATTTATGCATTGAAAAGAGTATGAGTAATTTTAAATGGAATGGTCATAGAAAGATATAGCATGCATCAACAGAACTTATAGAATAAGATTCCCCTAGAATTATCATGGTCTTTAGGTATAAAAATGTCATGATATATGCATCCATATATAATTTTTAGATATATGTCCTATGTTTCACTTTTATATACCATACATGCAATAAATAATGTATATGAATAATTTAACTAGAAACATGTCATGCTTAGCTCTCAATTTATGATTTTTAAAACGTTTTATATTTTTAGTATTCTTGAAATATTTTAAAAATTGTCATACATTGATAAAATTAAGATAATCCAAGAAGTAAGGACATGAAAATAGAATAATGGGAGAGATCCAAAAAATATATTTGTTAAGGCATAATGTACACCAAATATAATAAAATGTTAATATACATTAAGTGAAACAATGTTTTGTGTACTTAAGGATATGATATTAATTTATTTGGGTTAAGGGAGATGACGATAGGTGGAATACATTTCTTTTAGCTAGTTATATGATTTTAATATATTAGGATAAACAAGTAACATATGGAATTAGTACATTGGTTCAATGAGTGAGCCTACATTTTGAGAATGAGTTTTCTCATCCATTATTCGTAATATAGGTTTATAAATATGAGATGATAATCATTATAACAAATATCATGTAAATTTTTAATGTTATAATTTTATAAGTATATTATAGGTGTCCCCCTTAAAGTGGAATTGTGGAGTTTTCCTTAAGAAGTATCTTCTAGGATTTCTGTACCCTAACGGTGTTATTCTATTTTTGAATAAATATTTCATATTTATGGTTCTTCACCAAAAAATATGTTTAATGTTGTATTGATATACATTATATTATTCATAATTTAATTATTCATATCTTTTTTATGGACCTCTATTACTAATAATGGATGGGTAAACTCATCTCAATGTAGACCAATTCATTACCTAATGTACTAGTTCTATAAGTTATTCATTTGTAACAATATACTAGACCTATAAAAATAACTAACGTGGATATGTCCCACATGCCACCATATCCAACAACTCATCTATACATTAATATATCACATCTTGAGGTACATACTAGCAAGTAATATGACCCCACTAAATATGTGAATTGTAAGAATGTAACTTAATAGAGTATATGGAGGAAAGAATATGCATACCCTCATTATGAATAATTGATTTATGATTAATTAATATGTATATATATATGTGTATGTAATTGTTTATGATCAATGCAAGTCATAATATTGTGAGGTAGTAATTAATTAGGATACGAAATTTAATATACTAGAAATAATGTGTAATGGGATGAAACTATTGTAAAATATGTATCATTATAGGATAAATGTTATGGAGTCAAGATTAGGATTAAAAATCACAATTAAATAAAAATAAAATATTTGAGGTAAAAAAAATAAAACAAACATCCAAAAACTCAAGAATAATAATCAAATATATCCTCATGAACCACTAAATTCTAATGCTATAACTATGGTGTTAAAATCTTAGGGACACTCACACCTGTATGATATATATAACCTTCATTATTTAATTTTAAATATTTAGGAAAAAATATGCCATGTGTTGATATTTTATTATTAGTTGTATCATATATTGTATCCTACATTTTAGTTTCCTTTGTAGAATAATTATAAATTTGATAAATAGAATTAAAATTATTTTATTAATCTAAAGAATCATCATCTTTTTGAATGCAAATAGTTTTTAATTTTTGATTGAGTGTAACATAATATTTATTCTTATAAAGTGAATTATTTTAGAACATCAACTCTTTAAGGATAAGGAATTTTAAATTCCACATGTATGTCTCAACATGGATTCAATGATTAATGGATCAACATATGCATTAAGAATAATGTATAAAATACCAAGGGTGCCAACTAGGTCTAAAGATGAATATTATGAAAGTGAAATCCTACAAATAAATATACGATTATTTTCAAAAGTATATAATATTATTACAACATTACATGTGTACTCAGGCCTCATAGGAATTCAAGGATAACATTATATGAATATGCAAAAATTAGGGTGTTTGAAAGACAAGTGGTAATTGACAAAGGCACTACAAAGAGAATACTTGAGGAAGAAAGAATGAAAAAATTAGGCTATATAAAGTGCTTCAAATTAAGGTAAAGGAAAGGTGATAGTGGAAGACTCAAAATATACATTTATATAAATGAAGAACCCATATTCAACAAAATGTGCTAGTGCTACTCAAAGCCTAACTTAAGGGAAAAGTAATATGTAGATTATGGTTCACAAAGAAATAAGGAAAAAATACCAATATTAGAAAATTATTTAATAAAATAATTTTTATGTATAAATAACATAATGGAGTAAATGAGGACTCAATTAGCTGAAACAAGTCTTGACTATTGAAATCACATATAATCCTAGTCCCCATGTTATGATTATGTGGTCCACATTGTGAATAAGTTTTAGAAAAATTTATTAATAATATCATGAGGTGAATGTTGTAAAATTGATTATGGACACATATGAAAAAATTAAAAATTGAATAAGGAGTAACTATAATAGGGGAAGTACTAAAGGAGATACAAATGGAGAAGGAACCATTGTTAGTAGAGGTTATTAAAAAGACACATCAAGACATGCTAAGAAGTGTATGTGTGTGAATTGGATTAAAAAATAAGAACATATAAAATAATAACATATATTATTATTATTATTATTGTTGTTGTTGTTGTTGTTGTTGTTGTTGTTGTTGTTGTTATTGCTATTATTATTATTTATGTCTATATTTGAATAATAAGTTAAAACATAGGCAATCATGTGATCCCATTATTATTATTATTTTAGTAGATTCTAATGAAACAATGTATATACTATCCACATAACAAGCAAAAAATATTATGGATAACCATCATTCAATATCTATATTATCTATAATATTTTATAACTCTTATCCATTACATTTAATCACTATTTAAATAACTTATAAAGGCTTTGTCACTATGCATTATATACATTCATTTCCTCCTTATAGGGAGTCCTTTCATATTTTATAGTATTTTTATATGCATATCTAAGCTAAATACATATAGAATGATATAAGGTTTACAAAATGCTTTAAAATTCTATTATAATACTAATACTTTCCCTAACTTAGATAATTATCTTGTCCTAAGACAATGTTCAGGAAGTATGTCTACTATCAGAGCTAATGGAAGTATCTATTGAAATTTGGGGAGATTTGGTCAAAATAATACTTGTAGTAATCTTTCAAGGTACCATTTATCAATATTCACCTCTTTTACACTACTCAACTTCCCTCTCACGTTTAAAATCAATTACCCTAGTCAAGACGCCACCCTCTATGGGGTTTTAACAATCATGGCCTAACAAATAATGTTTATGGCATTTCAAACTTTAATATACTTAAATTATTTTCTTGATGTATCCCCACAATTCCTAGAGAGAAGGTTGAGGCATAAAGTTCACTCACGGAATTGGAAAAGGGTGTAAAGAAGGTAAATTAATTAAATTTTTACAAAGGAAGATGGCATTGAAGAATCAAATACTCAAGGCATTTGATACACTTCGTCTAATTTATGTCATAGCTTTTTTAATTTATTAGTTAATAGTTCATGTGAAATCTAGGTGGTTGAGATTAATTATAGATAATTGATGATCAAAATAATGGAATTATTTAAATATGACATATCTTACTTGAATTTATTCTTATCTGTAAGGACATATCACACCACTTCAATTGGTTCTTTCAATAGAACATAAAATTGCATGATGTTCTGGATGTATTTGCCTTTGGTGATGGTAATGGTAACCCTTTAATAATAAAGTTGAATTTTAATGCATTTCAACATTTTTTACATTTGATGTCCATACTGTTGAATCTATATTCCAATTCATGTATTGTGAAGCATCTCATTCAACCTTTATTTTATTTTATTCAAGATACAGTTATTGATAGAATATACTCCTTTATTACATCATCCATTTGAGCTAGAGTAGCTATATGATCCTGCATAGTTGATGCGGCTTTATTCACCTTCGATAAGTTTGTTTGAATGTCACCCAATGTGTTTTCTAGATAATGTTTTTAGTCAAAAATATTTATATAAACTTGGTTGGATTGATATATATTAGTGCTTACGAATTGGTCATAATATTATAAAATTTGAAAGATAATCTATGTTTTTACCTTCAATTACTGACCTTACACAATGAGATTATATAATTTATACATAGCTACCGAATTTTTTGTGAGTTGTGAGAGTAAGATGGTGAGATGTTTCTACTTGAAAATAACTTTCCCATCTAAAACTTGAGCTATCAATGCTGGACTCATGTCATCTATAATTTATCAATTCTTGGATACACAGACATTCAAGTGTGCATTTTCCTTCCTCATCTAGAATTTTTCTTTCTCTATATTAGTGGACTTATTCTTTATGGACTCTTGAAATGCACATTCTCCCTTAATATTATATTATATTGGTAATTATGACATATAAAGTTACACATCTTAAATTATTATCATCAAATTAATTGAAATCATAACATTTGTGGCTAGGGCTAAATAGTGCTAAATTAGCAAAACCTGGAGTGTCAAGGTAATCCATCATAGTGTTGGGGATTTGATGTCCAATAACCATTTTTTAGTTTTCAAAGATTGTTCTTATGAAGGATATTATTATTCAAATAGAAGTTTTGATATTAATTTTTACAATATGATGGAAGGCTAAGGGAATCAATAATTAGTCATTGTTTAGGTTCTTCTACTATCATCTTCATAGGTTATTCTAGATACTCATTATTTTAAGAATCATATGTGACTTTAGCCTTATTATTTGTCTCCATTTCCTCTTTTTCCTTAGTATCTACCTATGTTGTGGATTTGTTACTTATTATAATTAATATGAAACATTCTTATAAAATTGCTCATGAGCAATTATCTTGTACTCATCTTCATACTCTCATAGAGATTACCTTTTTTTCTCTTCCTCTTTCTTAGTTTCCACATCAACCTCAATATCCTTATTTTCCATTTTTATGATTCTTTCTATTCTTACTACTTGTTTCTAACAACTTCTTCTGGATGTTATTCCTTCTTATGATCCTTTACTTCTTATCATCCCTTAATTCTTATTTATTATTCTATGTAGGTTATTTTTAAAATGATTTCTCCTCTTCCTAATTCTTCCTCATAGTTTATTCATATATTTTCATAATTTATTGCGCTTTTGATTCAGTAATGTCCACTTGGGGTTGAGGTTGTTGAAATTTTTTCTACATCATATGTTATTATGGGTAAGTTTATTACTATTTGGGGTATATCGAGACAATGATGGAAAAGGTGTTGGTGAAGGGATCACTATCTACTATAGATAATATTCAAGGGAAGGAGAATCATATAAGAGAACAAACTTGTGTTCACTAAATGGAGACTTTGTGCATATAGGAAGGACCAAAGTTTTATTATATCACTTTTTTTTATTGAGTATCCATTGTTATTTTTAATGATATGTTTATTTATATTATTATTATTCTTTCTCCTTCACATCAAACACCTACATAAGACATCCAATTTTATTTATAACTAGTGTTTATGTATTAAGATTTTGATCTTTACATATTTTGTGTGCTATAAATTACTAGGGACATCCTTGTTGTAGTTTAGGTTTTCGATTACCACTTATTATTGTGTCATTAAGATTTATCACATCAATATATGTGATGAACATTAAATTAGTGTACTTCCCTATAAACTATATTTTATTTTTTGTTTATTCACCTCCTCCTATATGATTGTACCCATAATTATGGACTCAATAGGTTTAAGTATCTAAAATAACAATACTAATGAAACATTATTGATCATTTAAAAGGTGCACATTAGCTTTCAAAATAATGATTTCTTCTCCACCTCTTTTTCATAGATGTCTTGGCCTATGTCCTATGTAATTGAGTTGTATGCCTCCTACATAGTTACTCTCAGTTTCCTCAAATCATATTCTATGTAAATCCATGGCATGGAATTATTAGTGAGCCATGGGTTCATTATATGAGTTCACTTTTTGGGTGGATATTATTCTAGTCAAATTTTAACCTTTATCATAGTTGAGATAAAGGTGTAATAAGTATCAACTGAGAATTTTGATGTGTTCATCCCTGTCCTTGTTAGCATTGTAATGGTTGATGTGTACATAGAGGAATAGATAGTAAAGGTTTCCTAGTTATTTGTAATAAAAATTATTTCCTTATAAATTTTTATTACACATCTAACATGTTGATGAAGAATGGTAGGGGAATGGGTGATTGTTTATTGAACCCATGAAGTCATATTTACATGCCATTATCTACTTTTGTCACCTGTTCATGCAGTGAGAGCTACTATATAACATTAATGGAAACCCTATGTTGTGACATAATAAGCACTTGTAATTCCAGAAACCATTGATTTTAGTGTGAAAAATTTGTGAATACTACCTCTTTTAGTCCAAATAATATTCTGCAAGGTAGTAGCAGGCCAAAAATATCCATCAGCTATGATAGTACTACCAAGATACCTCTATTGAGTAAATAGATAAATAATACAAAGAATTGGTATTAAATTTTATATGATGCACCCAAAATGATCTTATCTATATTGGTATCTATTACAACCACCAACAAATCTAGAAAATTGAAATGTTTATTTAGTTAAATGATGTAGTAGGCAGTGTTGATGAACCCCTTCATTTCATGCTACACACTTTAAGTGGTTATACAAAATATCCTTATAATATAGTTAGATAATAGTCAAAATATGATATCCTCTACTAAAACAATTGGGATTTCTCAATATCCTTAGTCAAACTTTTTTATTATGTATAAATTAATTAGAGGGTTCTTGGAATTACATGGTAGGATGGATTTGCCTCAAGCTCAAAGTCCTATTTTCTTGACCATATTTTTTGTATTTATGTAGAGAGTGTTATATTTTTATAATTGCACTTCCCCTTGATTATACCTACTTAAAAACGTCATCATAACTTCATCTAACTATATAAATTTTGGAACCTTTATTAGTCACTCAATATCTAGACCTTGGATTTTATGTTGCACATATAGCACTTATGGGTTTATGTAAACATATAGATATGGTGCAAATAAAGCTATCTCTAATACCCCTATGAAACCAAAGGGGTCTGGGTCATGGTACCTTGTTTGTCTTAATGCCAATCCAATTCCAATATCCTCCTTTTGTGTGTCATTCAAATTTATCAAAATATATGATCAATCTATTGTCATTGTTCTATAAGCCATTGGTAAATGTATATAAATCAAATATGTAATGTGATAAGTATACACTTAAGTAGATGATTAATATTAAAACCACATGGAACTATTATTATCAATAAATTGAAATTTCATTTTTCTCTATATGCCCTCCCTCATATAAATCTTCACCCTTTCAAATATTTGACACTTTAAATTGATTAGTGCTTAGATGTTTTCATGTCATTATTATTTTAGTTTGAATTCTATCAGTCATTTTCATATGACCTTGGGGTTTTACTAGATATGTTCATTGCTTTTGATGATGGCATTATGTGATTTGATGTGTCATCATCTCTTATATAATTTTTTTCTCTTTCATTAAATGAGTTTGAAACACCAATATACATTCATAAATATGTAATATTTGAAGTTTTTTATCATTAATTACTTTCAGAATGACCTATTTTTACCTTTATTTCAAACCATTCTAGTTGGTTTGTGTACTTAGAAATGATTGGACAAACCCGTATTTACTTCTATTCATGTCTTCTTTTAATTAATTTTCTACTTTCATTTTATAATATATTATTTTAACTTATATGTTATGTTAAATTTTTTGATGATAAATAGATCACATTTCACACCCCTATACTAAAAACCTAAAAAATTCCAAGAAAGTAGCAATTGAAAAATCTTAACTATATGGTGTTACTCAACACCCACTCAATTTGCAATCATGAGATTAATATTTATCATTAACTATAAGTATTAATATTTAATCCATTTACACACCTGGGGAGGATGGTTCATTCAAATTTCCTTACCACTATCATTTCATGTCTTGACACTTCACAGATGATTTATGGTCCTTTACATCAAATGTAAAATTTACTAGGATGTCCAAAAAATCTAATTTTATATAATAATAACATATACTTTAGATAAAATCATTATATCATAGATTACGATCATGTAATGTTTTTTCTTGGGTCTAATTTACACTCCACCTCACTTATTCTATGTGGGTTAGGTCTACAGACATTTTAAAAAGTGAATCCTTATCTATTGGTTATATTACCAATGTCATTCATAGATTGGGAACCATATATTCCATTGTCCCAATTTATTTTGTTCAATAGATCATTTGGGAAGGAATGAACACTAAAAAACATTTGTAATTAGTCACATATGTGCATAGGAGTTTAGGAATTTGATCCTCCCAATCATCTCTTTCTACATTGTATTTTTTTATAACTACATAATCAAGGACTTTAAAGGATGCTTTTATATAACCATATGCTTGACATTTATAAATAATGATCTTATGATGTGATATAATAAATTATTTTTTCATGGTCTTGATAGTGTTATTTAGGGAATGTATTCCTATGTATCTGACTAATTTCACTAGACAACAAACATGGTTATGAGGTTCTGATAAAAAAAATTGGTCATATATTTGTTACCCATTTTTTGAATTAGTTCATCATAATAATTATATATCAGGCTTGAATATGTTTTCTTAGTGGGTTAATAGGTCACACAAAGTTATCTACCGATTATTCAAGTGATTTTCCTACTATCACTAAATTCAAGGGCACTTCATCTCTTTGAGTTATCATTCCTATCTATTGAAAAACATGAGAGTGATTTATGATTATGTATGCATTCTAAAATAGGGTTATCCTCCATAGACAAATTTTTAATATCTTCCTCTCAATCAACTCTTTTATGAAGTGTTCTCCTATGACTCCATAAAATGCCTCTTTAAACAAATGTGGTGTCTCATGATCCGAGTTTATTTTATGTAATACAACATCATTACCCATATTATATAGAATTAAATTTATAATATTGAATATTATGGCTCATTTGGATAGTTAGTTTCTATATTTATCATCATAGTGCAAATGAAAACCTATTTATTCTAGTAAATTGGTTGTGTCATCCATCTTGTATAGAATCATAAAGATTATAAGTTAGTGCACATCTAGTCATTAGTTTTAGAATTCTTATGGATTCTCATAATTCATTATTTAGCTAAGTTTATTTGGTTGCACATATTATCTCCTATGTTAACTATTGATCTCAATTTTGTATGCTTAGAATAACATTAGCCACCAAGATATCCTTCCACCTAACATGGGATTATTCAGTAGATACCATAAAGCTTGGTATTCTAAAAATAGTTTAAATGGTGTTGGTAATATATAATCCACAAAAAAATTTAGTGTAGACACCATATCTAGGGACTCCTTCTCTTTAATAATGCAATTCTTTTATGTTAGTGACAATTTCTTACATACAAAGTGAATCGGGTGATAACAAAAATTTTCTCATGGTTGAACCAATACAACTCATACTATGATTTTAGAACCATCTACATGAACATGAAATCTATTAATCCAATCAATAAATACCACCATTGGATTTTTTTACTGATGTCTACTTTAAATCCATAAAATATGTCTAACACTCAACATTGCAATCAAACTTTGTATATTTATGTAATATTGTATACATTGGAGTGGATATAGATGCATATCCTTTTATTAAATTATGGTAATATCCAATATGGTAAGAGAATAATTTCACTTCATTAGAGCTTATAGGATTTGTCATACTCAAAATTACTATCATTTTTCATTGATCAACCAAAATACCATCATTGCATACTTTGAGACCAAAGAGGACAGCAAAAAGTGTAAAGAAAATACTTTTTAAAATTCAAACTGACATGTAGATCCTAACATCATTGTAACATGAGTAACAATTTGGATAGGTGTTCTTTACATATATATGATACAACCCAATAATAAAGATAAATTTATATAAAATCATGGATGAAATATCTAAACATATCAACCAAAATCCTAGAGAAACCAAAGAGAGAATTATTTAAAGCAAATGACATTACATTCTAAGAAAAATAACCATGTTCTATTACAAAGGTTATTTTATCATGATATTCAATTATGATAGTTATCTAATGCTAGCCACTAAATCCGTCAATAAATTAATAGAAATAATGTATTGCATATAGATCTAGGACTTTGCTTATGAATGTAATTTGAAATACATCATTAACACAAGCATCGTTCAAAGTCATGTAGTCCTTAATAATTTGTATCTCCCATTAATTATTTGTTTGAACAACCATTGCGCTTACCAAAATACTTTTCCTATAAGATAAATAATATTTTCTTTCCATTCTAATTTAATATTGTAATTTTCCTATATTTCCCTATGGCAAGTATAGTTGGAAAAAAACTTGTTTCCATACATTAATTATTAGTCATACCTCAGTTAAAATTCAAGTCTATTTCAATGCTAAAAGTGACTGAAAATATTTTGAGTCTATCACACCCTATTTAAAATGGGTTGGATATTATGTTCATACTAATATTTCCTTTAATGACCATAAACTCAGTGGTATATGATAAATACTACTCTACTTCTTTAAAATTTATATGGTAAAAAATCCTTGAGACTTTTCAAGAAAGGAATTCAAACTATGAAGGATTTGGTCTCAACTCATGATTGGATTGCCTGTATTTTTATAAAATTTAAATTAAATTTAAATAATTCTAAATTACCCACTTTATTCATATTCTATAGTTAGTTTAATATATTACGCTTCACAAATTTGGGTGTGCAATCTCCACATTCTTTGTGGAAATATTAGATACATAAATGTTATAGTAATTTTAAGAACTACTCCCCAGGCCTCCTATATTAAGTCACGAGTCAATTTTTTCTATATTTAGGTAAGATCAGTAGGAATTGTAATTTTTATTCATATTTTAAGACTTCTATGTCATAAATGAACATAATATAAACTATTTATCTTGAGCCCAAGCTTACAAATTTTATCTCCTATTCAAGTTATCGAAGCCCTTCTCTTAAACAACATCTTTATCATTATAGACATTCTCAACATGAGTGTCTAACCTTTTTTAGAAAATATTCGATCAATTATATCTTTTAGACATGGCCCATAGATCAATCTATTTGACAATGGATATATAGTATATTTTAGCTATTCAATCCCTAGCCTTTCTCATGTTATTTGGTTCCCTTTGAAAATTTTGAAAATTGGGTGAAATATATAAATTTTATATGGATTATTTTAAAGATGTTTTTTTTTAAATTATGGAAAGCTAATAACTCCAAATTTTGTAATAATGAATAAATGTATTTCTAGTTGAAATAACGAATAAGGTGTCTTTTATATAATCAAATTCATGTAGACTTAAGCCTAGGATTAAAAGGTGGCCATGGAATTTTAAAATATACATAATCTAGTTGACAACTAGTAATCATGGTGTTGTATGTAGATGACATGTTGTTGATTTTTTTTAATAAATAAATGTTAGTCAAGTTAAGTCTCAATTATCACCTTAGTTTCATATGATGGACCTAGGTGCTACAAAATTAATTTTGGGAATTGAAATAAGAACAAATAATATAAACAAAAAACTATAGTTAAATGAAATAAAATATATCGACATGTTTTTTTAAAGGTTTAGGATGTTGTAAATTAAATGTGTGATTATTAATATTCTATTTGGTGAAAAAAACATATAGGATAGTATGCCTAGACACAATAGGAAATTGAGGGCATGCCTCTCATTGCATATACTAGTGTTATTGGAGGTCTAATGTATGCAATGGCTTGCACTAGAATTGATATTGCTCATGAAATCAGAGTAGTGAGAATATTTATTTAATACTAGAAAAATGAATTTTACACCATAATGAATAGGATCTTATAGTACTTATATGTGATGCCTGACTATGTAATTCACTATCACAATAATCCTAGTGAATGCAAGACATCAAATCTACATGAATTTTTGTGTTATAATTAGGCTAGAGATATTGATTATAATAGATATACTAGTGCATAGGTGTTCAAATTTTTCAATGTCTAGATGAGTAAATGATGAGAAAGCGATTCTATATCGACCACATAGGTTAAACACATGGTTGATACTTATGAAAACAAAGAATCAATTTGGATTAAAAGCTTGTGTTTCACTATTGGGTTCATTCAAAATGATGTAAGGATATATGGTGAAAATTAGAGAGTAATTTAATTGGTAAATAATCCTAAGTATCACTCTAAAACAAAAACACATTGATGTTCAATACTATTCTTGTTAGGAAATGGTTGAGGAGAAGAAAATACTATTGGAGAGCATGGACATAGATAAATATGTTTTTGATTCACTTATGAAGGATATAAATAAACAAGATTTATTGGTTTATAAGTTTAATGGGCATAGATTCCCTTGACTACTAAAATTATGTGATTTTGAAGCCTATGAAAAATGTTCAAAAAGTGAGAGAATGTTGGATATTTATTACATACTTTGCATGTTATACATCTCTTAGATAATGTATATACAACCACGATAATTGGGGTCTAGGAAATTTTCTTGTTTAGGGTTTGGGGTAGGAGCACTGAAGTTTTTTTCTTTTACAACAAAGGCTCATTTTGTGATCTTGAAGGTATTTTAACCTATATTAATAATATGGGTAATGTTATGACCCATAGTTAATGGGAAACTGCTATGGGTTATTTTCATGGATTGTGGTTTTGGTACACATAATATTATTAGATTACTTAGGTAATTATATAATGATGTGCCTATGTATACTCTCACATGGAGTAGTGGTAGAGAAAAAATGAGAATTATATTGTTACAATTAAAGACATTGAAATTAAATTAATAGTATATGAGGTTATTGTTTCAATTTTTTACCCATAAGTGTTCGAAGATGAAATATTGTGCACTTTTTAATACTATGTGTGTGATATTTATAATATTAAACTTTTATCTTAAATATTATGTTAATAGTTTCTTATTGTATTAGTTTATAAGTCATTTTTCTCTTCACTTATTAGAATTCCTAGTCTCTTTTCCTATCAATTATGTTTTAGGTTTGTACCAAAAATATTGCAACAATTAATGTCTACTACTATTTGTGTTGGGTCCCATATAAATCTTTATATAATAAATTACCAAAAGTGATTATATATTTTGTATAGTATAATTCTAAAAATATCTAGGCTTTGACACAATTGTCTGGGATATTTTTATCCTTCCTTGTGACAAAGGAGGAATGGATAACTTTGATATGTATAAGTAAATAACTACTCTTTTTGCCAAGTTGGTATTTAAGTAAATTAAAGGTAATAGTTCTTAAAAAATCCTTTTCAGTAACTACATTTATGTAGGCACCCATTAAGGAAAATACAGTTCGAAGAACATTAGTGTACATGCTATTGATTATTACCACTACCTCCATCAAGATATAATTTTTTTTTATAGCCAACATAATTTATATAGAGTTTGAAGCAATTAATATTTTTCTATAAAATGATTTAGGGATGGTTTCCACATTTGTGTTTATTTTAATAACCACACTATCTATTGGTGACTTGTTATGACCAATAATAGTATTATTTTAGCATATATGCTAGGTATAAAGTCTCTACATTTAATTTAAAAAAATAATTAACATGGTTAATGATTTAATTTCATCTAGATATTGGAACCCATTTCACATGATAAAAAACAAATATAAGTTGCTTAATAAGGATGTTCATTCTATTATGTGCATTCGAGAATCGATACCTGATGTCATGCTATACAAAATGAGATTAAAAATTTCATGTTCATTATGGAAGGACTAGGAGTGGAATTATGATATTTATTGTAGAAATTATTCTGTTGGTCACATTTACCCAATCATTAGATCATTTTATTCCACTATAGATAAACTAAATAGGCGATGGAATTAAATTATTTTCCAAAAATTTGGCTTGCCAAATTTAACATAATATTGTATGCCTCAATTGATCTAAAACTTGCACATTTACTTTGGTGTTTTGGATATCATGGAATTCCTCTTGATGAGCACCTCTTTCACATTGTGATTGATTAGATGAAATGATCAACCTAATTTAGACCTAAATCTTTCAAACATATATTGTGGATGTGTCTAAGAGCTATGTTTTCTAGGCTATGGATCCATATCCTTTTCCAACCTTTCCACCTAGAGCCTTACCTCATGATTTTTTGGACAGACAGAGCTTAGTGGTCCTCATACATATTTTTTTTTGGACCTTATTCAATCTATTATTTTGTTTTGATGATATAAATATAAACATTTAGATATTTTTAAGAATAGGAAACCATTTTTTAATTTCTCTATTAATGCCAAAGTGATTTTTGTTCCATATATTCTTTACATATCCAAGCCTAGGTTGTAAAGGTGATGCTCAATTTGTAGGATTTACATGAAATTCTAAATCAAGATGGGAGTGATCCATTTAATATGAGTAAAATATCATCTATCACCCTCTAATATATGTACAAATCAATTATGGTAAATTAAGTCAAAAGAAGATTAGTCTACAAACTATTGTTGATAACCACTACCCTCATCAATCCATAAGGTTATTTTATGTCCAAGATAATTTCGAAATATTTTGAAGCTATTAATTTTTTTTTTTCTAAAATGGGTTGGTGATGGTGTTCACACTAGCTTTTAATTTTTTAACCATACTATCTAGTGGTGACTTGCAATGACGAATAATAATCTTATATCAAATATGTTAAGCGTAAAACATCTACCTTTAAAAAAAACTAATTAACATAATTAATTTGCTTTGGTTTCATCTCAAGGTTAGAATCCATATAACTTAATAAATTATAAATACCAGTTTATTAATAAGGACTTACCTTTTATTTTGTGCATACAAGAATCGATACTTGATGTCATGCTACATAAAATGGGGTTACAATTTCCATGGGCATGGTGGAAAGAACAAGAGTGGAATTATGATATTGAGTGTATAAATTATTCTCTAGATTATATTTACCAAATCATGAGCCCATTTTCATCTACTGAAGAAAGGCTAAATAGGTGATGGAATTTAAATCATTTTCCCAAAACTTGGCTTGTCATGCATAACAAAATATTGAATTCCTAGCTTGGGTCCAAACTTGAACCTCTCATTTGGTGTTTGGGATATCAAGGCATTCCTCTTGAAGAGCACCTCTTTCACATTGGGATTGCTTAGTTGAAATGATCAACCTAATTTATACCTACGTCTCTCAAAAATCTATATTTCAAATGTGTCCAAGAGCTAAGTTTTCTAGGCAATGGATCCAAAATCTTTTCAAACCTTTCCACCAAGAGCCTTTCTCTTGTTGAAGGAATTTTTTTGGGGATAAAGCTTAGTGGTCGACATACATTGCTTTCCTATGGAAATTATTTAGGGTATTATT
Source organism: Torreya grandis (assembly GCA_037957365.1). Lineage (NCBI taxonomy): Eukaryota > Viridiplantae > Streptophyta > Pinopsida > Cupressales > Taxaceae > Torreya > Torreya grandis. The sequence continues at coordinate 203,382 of JARHVA010009044.1, forward strand.
TTTTTTCAATTATAGAATATAAAAATTAGCTATTTTTAAGAATGAAGAAGCATATTTACAATTAAATGTTAATGCCAAAGTTATTGTTATTCCATATGTTCTTTACAGATCTAATATTACATTCTTAAAGATGGTCATTTTGTACGATTTAAAAGAAATTATAAACCATTTGGGAAGTGCTCCACATAGTATGCATCCCATCTGCTACCCTTGCCCTCCCTCTTGACTCCCTTCCTCTGGCACCCAAGTGCCACGGAAGCTGTTGTCACAACTGCAACCACTTCTACACTCCTCACTAGGGGTTGGAGTATGTTACTGTTCTGTGGGAATTCCTCTATTGGTTCGTCATGATTGAGCTCATTTGTGCATGGGGTGGTCCAGTTGATAGATTTGGTTAGCCATCCTTTGATTGGGATATCATAGTTTCATTGGTACCCCTTCAAACTATTTAGGACCGTCAAGTGACCCCTATCCTCCTTCATTTTAGCTTTTATTTGGAAAGTTCAACATCTTAATGATGATCTACGTCCACCACCTTCTATGGTTGCTATAATAATGTTTTAATGTAATTTTTTTAATTTTGTATTTTGTGTTGTCATATTTTATTGTGATATAATTGTATTAAAATGAATTGAACCTTTTAATTTAATGTTGGATCCATTTTGGTGTTATGATTAGCTGTGTCCTTATTTTATTTTCAAAAGCAATTGGAATCCAATGCATAAAACAAAAGTTTAAATCGAAGGCATTCTTCTATTTGGATACCAAAATTCGTGATCCCATGCGAGCATGGACAATTGCAATTGTTTTGCGTCTGTAAATGGCTTCAGATTAAAAGCAATTAGGGAGATCATAATTTTCTTTAACAAGTAATGATGCTCCAATTATCATATTGCAAATTTTAAATTAAATACAACTCGCCTTTAAGATACAAAAAATCATGTGAACATGTGCCAGTGTGGACCAGAGCACTTGTTTTTTTGGGATATGCAAATAGCTTTCTTTTAACGTGATTTATAAATAGGATGGTACGATATTAAAGATTGAAAAAATAAAATTGTCTACACGGGGAAGATGATGCTTTAATAGACTCGCCACTTCATCTTAAAGTGGCGCCCTCATTTATGTTGACATTCATGCGTGCAGTGACTGAGAAGGTGAAGCATTTTAAGATGTGGCGTGTATTGGATTTGTTATTGTGTTCTGTTTCATACCTTCCTGCCTCCACCAGAAACATACCGTTAATGCTCACCCAGCTTTCTGTTTTAGCTCGCAGACTCTATTCTTGTCTGTGGAGGACTGCTTCAGATATGCGCGAGACTTTACGATGGGATCTTATACACAACACCATGCCTGGTCTGCAAATTACGAAAGTATCCTGTTGAATGAGGTTACAGCAGCCCGCTATCTCATCTAGGCTATGGTCTGCTCTACTCCTGGTCGGGCCTTCCAAAACAATCTAGGTCAGTATATCCCATATTAGTAGATGCTATTAGGCATTTGGATTTAAACAAATCATATTAGAGTGGTTAAACGATTGTGACGGAGCTTCCCCTGTCATTTGGCGCTATGAGTGATATGGTGCCACTGAAGTGTCGAACATGATGTGTGTAAAAATATCGTTTTCAAAATGTTTGATTCAATGAACAATAATTTGGAAATGTAATATTTAACAAAAGGTTGTTCTAAGAGGATTAAAATCGGTGTTGAACCAGTGGAGGTTTAACTTCTTTCCACTAATAAAAATGGGAGTAAATTAGAATGGTTTTAGTCTGTGTTGTCTCTTAGTTAGAGCACCTTATGTTTGTGAAATGCTGAGAGCACAAAATATATTATTTAACGGTATATTATGTGCAACTTAAATATTTTATTAATTTAAAAATGCTTTTTTATTACTAAAAATGATTATAATACAATGTTCATCATACCAAAGAGATGGACAATAAAAAAAATACACTCGAAAAAGATGATGTTTCATCGGAGTAAATTCTGTGAAAATAGTCAAATCACAGCATCAAAACACTGGTACAATATAACAATAAGTGTTAATCAAAAATAAAAAAAGGGATATAAAACAAAATGCAACACCCAAAGTCATTAAGCAATAACCAAAAAAAATGGCAGTCGAAGGAGGTGGAGGGAGGAAACTACCTGGGTTTCCCCTTCAGCCACTAGTGCTCAGAGGATCTGCAGTTTTAGGAATGGGCTCCCAGCCATTAGTCTGTTATTTTTATTCAATGTCTTCTGCCTGCTGAGAGAGGTTGACAACAAGAACAAGGTGAGTAAATTTGTCGTAGGTAGGAGTTCCACGATCACTATTATCATTGTTCTTAAGTTAGTTAAAAATGACTCCACTATGAGAAGGTGATGGGCGCAGGTGGTGAGGAGACATACTTTACCTACTTATACAGCATCGACACCAAAATTGTTGGGATCAACCCTAAGAGGGCGATCGAAGGTGTGGGAGATCCGAGGGCTCATGATTGACAACACATGAAGCACTCTCCTAATGATCTAAGAGGGTCTGGGCATGTGTCACTTTTAAACAGAGCTTATCCATCTTAACTCGAATTTGGAAGAAAACATTCAAAAAGACAGTAAGTCTATTAGTCATGGAAAGAACATTTTCCATGGATTCATTATTAAAACTAAAAATATTATTAGCTTTCAATATATGAAATAGAATATTGGCATGAAAAATATGTCAATAAGTATCAAATCTTAGAGTTAATATGATCGAATGCCCAAGGCGAACCATTTTTTATGAAAAGAAATCTGAAGAAAGGGCTCAAAAAGGGTATAAATCTATTTCAAAATTGAGTGAACATGGGGGATAAATTAGAGTAAATGCTTTAAAGTGTTACCCTGATGTTAAGAAACACAAATTGGATTAAAAATCCCCAGGTCCTTAATCTAGACTCAAACTGATAGACATTGGTAAATAATGCACCAAAGAAAATGAACTTTTTTGAGCTTAATGTGATCTTTCCACGGAATAGTGAACCTTCGAGCCCAAAAAACATTTAGAGACAGTAACTTCCTTTGGGTGTTAAGGGTTTGAGATTGAATATGGTGTTGAGCTTGTAGTTGATATCCAATCAGGTTTCTATTTGTAGAAAGAAGTGGTGGTAGGCTAATGCTAGACTTGCCACCAAAGGAATCTAGTCAAAACATTAATATTATTGAGAAACTCCTTGGGGATAGAGTTTTGAGTTTCTTATATCTAATTTGCATCCTTAAAGTTGAGATGGTATTGAATCTCAACATATCCCATGTGAACCATTTTCAATAAGTTTTCAAGAAAATGTCCTCAATGGTTGTGTTTCCTTTTTTGTATACTCTGGTCCCTTTAATTTAAATAAATATTTTAAATGAATCATTACAAAAATTTAAGATATGTAACCATAAAAAATAATGAGAATTAATTAAAAGAGCTATTTTGAATCTATCCCCTAAGAAAATGAATAACATTGAGATTTGAAATATTTTTATTTATTATTATTTCATATATATAATAAAGCACACACGCACGCACACACACACACACACACACACACACACACACACACACACACACACACACACACACACACACACACAGAAAATAGATAATTTATATATAAATAATAACTAATTTATATACATGTGAATGATAATGATGATGAAATTGTATTAACACATTATGCATAAAAATAAAAATAATTGAAGAAATATTATCCTCTATCTTAAAACATTAATAAAAATTAAACCTATAAAACTAATATATATTCACCTTTTTTTTAAAGTCGTGAACATTTACCCTACATTATTCTTTGTCACCTCTTTTTTCAAAGTAGTTGTTTGTGTTAATTTGATAAGTGATGATGATGATGATGATGATGATGATGACGATGATGATGATGATGATGATGATGATGATAATAATAATAATAATAATAATAATAATAATAATTATTATTATTATAATAATAATAAGTGTTTATGAATTGTAAGTCAGATATAGGCAAATGAAAATATGCCAAATATTTAGTATATATGATTCAAAAAAGCATAAACGTTTGAAAGATTTTTGTTCAATCTAAAAAATCTTATGGTATCTATAATATTAACTAGATAGGAGAAACAAAATATCTAATTTATTATGGACGGGAGAAACAAAATATCATTGAACTAGTCATTGATCAATGTCTATGGACCAAATAACAGAGCTTTGAGATAGAACTTATGGATAGACTTGAGAAATTTTAGGAATAAGCCCCAAAACACTAGATGGATGTTAGCTGGAGATTTTAACACTCCTCTATACCCTTCTAAAAAATAGGGTGGGATTATGGATTACTCAGATAGCATGTTTGACTTTGCTGAATTTATCAATGATTAGGGATTATTGGACATAGAACTGCAAAACCAAAATTTTACCTGGACCAATAGAAGAAGAGGAGATCAAATGATTCAGGTTAAGTTAGATAGATTTCTTATCTCAAGTAACTGGAATGATTATCATAATATGCATGTTCAGGCTTTTCCTAGAACCATGTCTGACCATTTCCCAATCTTCCTTAGTTGGAAAGAATAGGGACAATCTAGACCTTCCCCATTCCATTTTGAAGCTATGTGGATCAAATACAAAGACTTTAGACAAATGGTGGCCCAATGGTGGAAAATTCCTATTCAAGGTACTCCTATGTTCAGAATAGTCAAAAAACATCATCCTATTAAACAAGAAGTTTATGGATGGAATAGATACACCTTTGGGCATGTCTTTTAGCAAAAGAAAAGTATAGTGGGAGAACTCAAAGATATTTAAAAATTGATAGATCAAGGGGATGACTCTGAAGAGACTTTAGAAGAAGAGAATGTCCTGCCTTCTGAATGGAAGAATATTATGGAAAGAGAAGAGGTTTTTTGGAAACAAAAAACTCGTGTTTAGTGGCTTAAAGAGGGTGATAGGAACACTGCCTTCTTTCATCTCTCAACCATGAAACATAGGAAAGCCAACTCAATAACTAAGCTTGTTCTGGATAATGGTCACATTATAATCGAGGATAATGAGATAGGGGAACAAGCCATGGCTTTCTTTAAGAATTTGCTCACTGAAGAAAATAATGATGATAGAAATGATAGACCTATGAACCAATTCATTGATAAAATCCCCTATTTGATAATGGAAGAAGATAATTTAGAGATGGTAAAGCCTATATCCAAGGAAGATGTCCATGCTATTTTATTCTCCATGGGTGGATTCAAATCCCTGGGTCTTGATGGCTTTCCTCCTATATTCTTTCAGGAATATTGGGAGATAGTAGGAGCAGATCTCACGGCTGTTGTTCATGATTTTTTTAGATCAGGTAAACTTTTGAAACAAGCTAATAATACCTTTATAGTACTTGTTCCTAGAAAATCACAACCTACACACCTTACTAATTTCAAGCCCATTAGTCTATGCAACATTATTTATAAGTTATGTAATAAAGTGCTAGTTATGAGGATTCAACCTTTACTAGACAAAATTATTTCAACTGCACAAAAAGGTTTCATCCTGGGCAAGCCGATTCTTGATGCTGTGATCACCACACATGAGACTATTCGCTCCATGGATAAGAGCATAATCCCCGCTATGGCTCTCATGCTAGATATTTATAAAACATATGATAGAGTCTCATGGACTTTTTTGTTCCAAGTGATCAGAAAATTTGGGTTTAATGATAAAATGTCTCACTTGATATGGAACGCTGTCTCTTCTACAAAATTCTCGGTGGTGGTAAATGGTGTACCTAGAGGGTTTTTCTCATCTTTGAGAAGAATTTGACAAGCAGACCCTCTCTCCCCATACTTATTCACCATTATGGTAAAGGCACTGAGAAGATACATACAAGCAGATATAGCCTCAAAAAAGCTAGTGGGCATCAAACCTGCCTCCTCCCTTCATCCTATGGTGGTGCAGCAACTTGTAGATGATACTATCTTCTTTGGCATCTCATCAATAATTGAATCTAGAATATGGAATAATATCTTAAATAATTATGCTATAGAGTTGGGACAAAGGATAAATTTCTAAAAAACCAATGTGTATTTCTTCAACAGACCTAACGACCTTAGACATACAATCATTGATATATTAGAATGTGCTGAAGCTACTTTACCAGCTACCTACTTGGGTCTCCCACTCATGGTCAAAGAGGTATCTCCTAGTTTTTGGAATGGAATTGTGGAAAGAACACAGAGGAAACTTCTTGGTTGGAAAGGGAAACTCCTCAGTAGTGGTGGTAAATTGCAACTTCTTCAGGGCTTGCTGTAAGGTATTCCTACATACTTCTTATCTCTTTTTAAAATTCCTACATATTTTGTTGATAAATTGGAATAGATCCAAAGAAAATTTTTATGGATGGGGGTGGAAGACAAATAGAGAATGTCTTTAGTTAGATGGAAAAAAGTGTGTCTTCCAAAATATCATGGTGGACTCAATATTAGGTCTATCAGGAACATGAACAAAGCCCTTCTCTAAAAAATTAGTTGGAACCTAATCCATAAAAATAATGATTGGGGGGAAATAATGTACGACAAATACATGCATAGCATTGATGATTCCAACTTTCTTCAATAGACGGGATTACCCTAGGGATCTGTGATATGGAATAAAATGCTAAAAAGTAGAAGCCTTGTAAAATGGCTGGCATATTAAATTTTGGGATGATATCTGGTTAAAGGACAAGGCTCTCATTACACAAGGAAACTATGGAGAGATTACTGACTTGGCTACTAATTTTTTTAGAGATGAAGTTAGGGATTATATGGAAAATAAAAATGGGATGAAGAGCTGGAAAAATCTATTAGACTGTTGTGATCACCAGCCTGAGCTTTTCCCTAGAGTCTAGGAGATCCAATAGTGCATTTAGGAGATCAAAATCCCTCTCTTCCCCCATGACAATGAACAATACTAGAGGCCAGATAAGAATGGATTGTTCTCTATCAAATTTACTTACCATCTACTCATTCTTGAAGCTCAGAATAAAGATGTATGGAAAAAGGTTTGGAATCATAAACTTATTCCAAAAATTAACATGCTATGGTGGGCTGCTGCTCATAACAAAATCCTAACATAGGATAACATTCAAAAGAGAGGGTTTACCCTAGTTAAAAAATGTTTCTTGTGTGGTTCAAAAGAGGAATCAGTTTCACACCTTTTCATCCACTGTGATTTTGCTCGTGAATTATGGGGCACAATACTTAATAACTTTGCTATTGAATGGGTCTGTAATTCTAACCTTAAAGAAGTAATTCTCAACTGGAATCCAACCTTTACACATCCTTGGCTTATGGAATTATGGAAGCAAACTCTACCATGTTTGAGCTAGATTTTATGGAAAGAGCGCAAGAACAAAATTTTTAGGGACACTGCTAGAAATGCATCTTAGGTGTTTCATTCTTTTGTTAAGACCATTATGGAAAGTGTCAAAACAACTCATATTCATGCTGTGGAGAAACCCCTATCTCAAATTGAAAACCAAATTGTAGCCAAATGGAAGGTTTTAAACTAGATCCCTGGGTATAATAAATCCAAAATGATATAGAGACTAAATATTAAATGGATCCCCCCAAAGCCTATGTACATGAAACTCAAATTTGATGGGGCATCCAAGTTAGATGGTAAGGCTAGTAGAGGAGGATTTATAAGGAATGATGAAGGATGGATGTCTATTGTCTATGCTGGTGGAATAGGATGCCAGAGCAACAACTATACTAAAGTAATGGCTCTACTATGGGGGTTAAAGTTGGCCATATCCCTAGGAATAAGGAACTTGAGTATAGAAGGAGACTCTAAAATGGTCATAGATGTAGTTAATAAAGCATCAAATATGGGAATTAAGCTAAAAGACATCATTACAGATATTTAATTTATTTTGCAAAAGTTCTCCAGAGTAGAGATTTCCCATATTTACAGAGAGGGAAATAGGGTTGCTGATGCTTGTGCCAACTTTGGTCAGCAATTTTTAGGTTGAAGCATGTAGTGACAAGGTGTTCATATTCCCTTAAAAATTAGGGATATTATTCAAAAGGAGATGACTTGTCAAGAATGAGGCACATTTATGACAAGGATATCTCTTAGAGGTGGTCCATTTGGAGGGGGCCATCATGGATTTTGGAACTTGATAACCTTGGTACTTGTTTGACAATCATTCATGATTCATTGTATCATGAGGTTGAGGTGCGTGGGTCTCATTATGAAAATCAATGGGAAATAATTTCCAAGCATGGGAGTAGACAATGTCATCTCTGCAGGGTATTTTAAATAATGAGCCATCACATCTTCATTATGCATAAATGGAAACAAGAATTAGCAACCATTTCAAAGCTGAAGGCTGAATTTAAGAACTCCACAGTTTGGGTCTACAAATATAAAATGTGAGGAGACTATATTCAAACAGAACCTATCTCCTATTGTGAATTCAAAGATAATCCACTAGTTTGGCATTATTGTAAAGAAGGGGGCATCAACCCATATCTAGAAAGGCTTAATGGATTCGATGAAAACTTGTCTGAGCAATTTGTGAGATCCTAGTTAAATAGGTGGGTCATGGTGGGTAGAATTAGTTTTGAAATCTCTAAAAAATTGATTTCTATGGCCACAGGAATGACCATGCAGGGAATAAAACTTCAAAGGAAAACAAAAATTATCGATCTTGCAAGCCACAAACTATTTATGGGTGAGGGAGAAGAACTCATCCCATATCAAGGAGGATTCAAGTGCATTAAACTTTTGGAGTGATGGTATGGAGTGTGCTTCATTCTCATGAAGTACTTCATGCTCGAAGGCTAATTTAGAAAGTTATACAATTACCACCTCCCTTTGTTAAATCACTTCAGGTGTAATGTTATTATTAGTTTCCCTTTTTACCTACTCTCCTCTTTGGAACACATTATCCTTAGGGTGAGAGCTAAAATGGCTAAGAAGCTAGATATGAACCCTATTCCCCTACACCAAGGACTAATTTTTTGTTTATACAACTTTCACCAAGCCCTAGATCCATCCAAGACTATCAGAATTGATAGTGGAGACATTCCTTCCAACCCAGTGTCTGGCGATGCTATTGATGAGTCCTATTTTTCCCTTGCTCATACCAAAACAAAAGATATTTCTTTCTCCACCCTAGAAGAGACCCCTATTGATTACCTTGGCTCCTTTGTGAGCATGAAGGGTAAGAAGAGAAGGGTTGTTGAAGAGGAAGAGAATATTAGAGAGACCACAGAGGGGACCCACAAAAATCTGGGTAGTGCCACGGGGGGCCAAGGTGGTAAATATTACAAGTCTTCCAAAATTAATCAGGAAGGATTCTCCTCTAGTGTTCAAAGGTTGGGGTGGATTACTGGTAAACTCACCCTAAAGGCTAGACTAATTGATTACTTGAAAAGTGCTTCAGAGGATGCAACCCAGGAGGAAGAGTCTGAGCTGGAAATCTAGCAAATTTTTGAGGACACTAGAGGGAATAAGGAGACTAGGGATTTTGAGGTTATTGAGGAGCATGGTGCTGACACTATGGAAACTATTGACAATAAGGGGAAAATGTATGTCGAGGAAACTGGTGAGGATATAGAGAATGAGACTGATTGGAAAGCTAAAATTGGGGCCCTGAAGGATCATATTCAAAGGTTGGATCAGAATTTCACCAAGGGACTCTAGAATACAATTCTCCTAAACATGTCTAAGCTAAAAGACGTGGGTAATACTAGGCATGCTGACAATGTGGAGAATACTGAGAAATTTGATGATCTTCTGAAATCAATGATTATGTAAGGAGAGTCTTCTCTGACTCTGGTATTTCCATTTCTTGTGTTTTGTTTTTGTGTCTGTTGTTTTTAAGCTAGTGCTTTCGTCTCTCTGAAGACATTTTTGTTTGATTACCTTCTTCTCTTTTTTTCTCTATAAATGGTTTGGCCCCTAGTTTTCCACCTCACCTTATCAAAAACTAGATAGGAGAAACAAGGAGATCTTTGCATCAAAGATTTAAGAATCATAGATTTAATATAAATTATGACTACATCAAATTTGTACCACATGCGTACACCACTTTTCATTAGTGTATAAGTGAAACACATATTTTTATAAGGGAACCATATTTTTTAAAAAGGAAGTGGTTTTAAAGATTCTAAAGCATCTCACAAATCAAAAGAGTTATGATGGTTTTGAAAGAATTATTTATTGGTGGATGTATATGATATGGAAAAGTATTTAATTTATTTCAATTTAAAATTATGGAAATATAAGATTATATTATTTTTCATTAATATATTAAAAAAAAAGATTTTTATAAATGAACCATAATTTATGAAAAGGAAAATTAAAGAGGCAATACAAATTCTAAAGCATTCCAACAATATCAAGAGCTATGATGTCTTTGAAAGAATTATTTATTAGTAGGTGTATACAATAGGTAAAAAGATTTAACTTATCCCAATTTAAAATTATAAAGTGCATAATATTGAAGTCTTTAATGATTAAGAATATTAGTTCTCACATTTTTAATATCCTTATTGGTTTTATATATAATAAAATGTATATTTTATAGATAGTCCAATATTTATGGAATAACTTTGTAACTATATGAATAAAGTGAATTAATTTTTTTATATAAAATGAAATATATATTAAAATATTCCAATGCTTTTGGAAGAGCCTCTCTAGTTGTATGGATAAAATGAATTTATATTTTGTTTGTATATATATATATATATATATTTCTAGAGGAGTCTATTATCAGGGAGTCAATTTTTATGATTTAAGATGGGATAGTTTTATTTTAACTTCCAAGTTCTTACCATTAGATCCAGCCATAAAGTTTTTATATGAAAATAAATTTTAATTATACATAAATTTCAGAAAGGAAAAAAAATTAGTGATTAATCATAATTTAAAAAGTGCTAAATATATTATTGGATGGTAAACTTGTTCTATTTGGACAACCTGAACTTTTTTTCAATTTTTCACACATCCATCTATTCTTAGTGAAATTTAGAATAGGGGAATAGATATTAGCCATCATATCTTAGACGTTAAAGTAAAATATAATTTTTTTGATCAAGTGGAATGACTTAGAGAACATGTAAAAAAGTGATCTACTAAGGTTTCATGGAAGTTTTTCTTTGTTTTGATTTCATACCTTATTTGTTTTTAACACCATAGATTTGAAAATTCAAAATATAATCAACTATTTATTGTGCATTAATCAATGCCCCTTAAGAGTAATTTTCATATATAATGGCCTCTTCTCACTCTATTTCTACTATTTTTATAAATAACAAGAAGGATGATGGTAAAGAGAGCTATAAAATTCATACCAAAAGTTTATGATGAGGTATAACTTATGAATCTCTATCTCAACCTAATTTTTGCTTATAGGTGGATGCCAATGATAACATCTATAAGTGGTATAAACATTATATTGTTATAGCTAACTCTGTCAGTCACATCCTCTTAGAGCAATCCCTTGTCGCTGATTTCAAAACTAGTGGAAACCCTCAAGTGTCCATTTCAGTAGCATTTGTATTTTCAAAAATATATCATTTATGTTATCTTTTAAGGAGACATGATAATTTCATGTTATCACTACTAAGTTAATTTGTTTTTTCTTAAGAACAATCTTATTATTTTGTTCCCACAGAATCATACCTTTAAATTTTCTAACAAAACATCCTTTTGGATTGAACTCTATAGCCTCTAAGTTCCTCTATGGGACTCTATCAAGTAAATCATTAAACTGAAATGACATGTTTTGTGTCACAATAAAATAAATGTAATTATTCATTCCCTTAAAAGTGTGTCTTTGTTAAGGTTTAATTGATTAAGGATTTTAATGTATCATTCGTTAGTTAAGTCAATGTGAAAGGTTGGGCACAAGAAATTACATACTTCAAACATCAAAACACTTATTTTTCATTTCTACTATCTAGACCATTAGATTAAAGATTATCCCCATATGGGGAAATCAAAATACTTTATTGAAAAGAACACCCTCAAATAATCTCAAGGTGGTATAAAATAATAATAGTTGTATGATGGTGACTAATAAAAAGTATTCTACTGGTAATACAATATCACCACCTATTAGTTCCCCTTTTGTGAATAAAAATTCTTGTAATCTGAGAAAGGAGAATCCTCCTACTTATCTCCTCAGTGTTTCAACAAATACAACCATGTTTTTCATGTTATTCTACCTCACATGAGTTCATATCCTATTGAGATATTCTATACAAGAAGGCCTAACTCTTGGTGCTTTCACATCTCAACTTGTGGTAGTGGTGAATCTCCTAGATAGGTGAAACATTACTTTATCTTGATTGAGCATTTCATGTTACCAAACTAATGAACTCTTTTAAAAAATATTTTCATGGCTCTAGAATATATTGATGATGGTCAAGGGGAACTCATCATAGATGATACTCATGAATTAATGTTTTATCTTGGAATATTTGAGGTCTCACAGATTCCTATCTTAAATTATTTATGCAAGCATCTTATCAATAATTGAGATCTCCATATTTTATTATTTTCTAATAAGTTAAAATTTAAGGGTATTTTTTATAATCTAATTTGAAATGTATTTTGTCTAATGTAACTTATTTCTCTACTTTACATGAAGAGGGACATGACAACATGAGTATCATAATTTAAAAAAATATTTTCCTTTAATTGTTGACTCAGGGTGGGGGAGTCCATCACATAAATCTATTTGGATTATTCTTGGTATTAATGGTCATTAATAAGGGTTGCTTAGTATTTATTCCCCAATTTATGCTCCTAAAAAAATATTATATGTAAATATTTGACTAAGAACCTACTCCTCACCACTTGGATCACGTGTGGAGAATTCAATATGATTGAGAGTCCTAAAGAGAAGGTTGGAACCCTCCAATTATGATGATGCATGTGATAACATGAGTTGTGGTTTTATTTAAAAAAATCGGTAGGGTGTTATGGACCCTCTCCTTTAGCAATGACTATTAACTACCAGTACTTAGTTTACATGGTCTAACTATCACACTATCACCAATATCTCAATGAGACAGGTCTTTCCCCATGGTGGTAATTAAGGAGGAAAACTTATATGACACTAATATATTATAACCACCACATCCCTCCTCATGTACAATTGATAATTAGTTGGCATCATAGTGAACAAATTTTAGAGTGCTTTATAGAAGGAACCCAAAAGCATTAACTTCATGTAGATATAAAAAATCCAAGGGATCCATATTATGGAAAACAACCTACATAAATAGTTTTTGAGAGGACCCTATCAAACATCAAACATTCCAAGAGATAATATTTGTTTGGAAAATTCATCCATATGGATCTCTCCCAGGCCATCCACTATATCTTTAATTTCTAAGATAATATTATATTGGTTTGGAAGAATGAAATCCCTAAGTAAAATGGATATTCTTTTTTTCCCATTTTCTTCTTGAGGAGACTCAACACAACCATGAGTTAGTTGTGTGAGCACCTAAAAGAAGATCCACTTGTAGAGGATATCCTAATAGGAGATGAACTTTATTTGAGGATGAAAAACATTGGAAACATAACTATTTTATGACATTTTAGTATTAATAAGTGGGGGAGAACATTAGGAACTTTAGTCAGGCTATGGTTAAGGTTATACAAATAAATATGAGGAGAGGGTCTAGGAGTAACAACATTTTTTATTGGTAACCATAGTCAAATAATTATTTTTATCTACTACCATAGAATTATTAGTTTATGGAGGTTCTAGGGAGGGATTCGATTGACACATAAGCAGATAGTATTTGATGTGATGATCACGAGATTAACATAAAATAAAGTATTGGTCAGGTTGAAATATACAACCTTTTCCACCCAAAAATAATAGTTGACTTCAATATCTATAGACTCATTAAAATTATCTAGATAAATTTACCTAATAGCATATTAATTAGAGCAAAAAAAAGTGTGTTTCTCATGACACAAAATACACCCAATGGGTTGGAAACTCTGGTTAATAAGGGACCATAGATGAATGGATAGACTAAGGATTTTGATCTAGACTAGTTGTTGAAGGGATGCTTGTATAATGACTTTGAAATCCATGGTTAATTTGGATATAATCATGAGCATGTTTCTAAGAAATTAATAAATTTAATTTAAAAAGAGGGCATGGAATTTAGATGAATTTGATATTGTTAAGGTTTGGGACCCCAATAAAATGCCTATTTTTGAAACCATGCATCAAGGGTTTCTTTCTAAGGGATATAACCAATATAATATTCAATAAGAGAGTTATTGTCATACCATTTACAATTTTATCAACTACATCATGTGTAAAACATACCTATGAGATGGAATGTTATAATGTTGCCTCATAATAAAAATTTATTACAAAATTATTATATTGGATGGACACCATCCTTCCTACTTCTGATAATAATAATTGTAACTAAGACTGTGGAGGCCATTAAAAATAGTTACCCACCTAAAGGGTAGTATGCTAAGAGAAATAAATGCATAAAAATCCTAGAGTTTCCCACACGTGCTATGTGAGTTTCAAGTAGTCAAGCTAGCAATCAAAAGCAATGTCTCCTCTATCCCATGATCTGTCCCATCTAGCTTATGATTGTGAAGAACCGCACATATTTCATAAATAGAATATTTTTACTATGTTTTTAAAACCTAGTAATATTATTAAATGTTATTTGAAAATATAAGTGTTATTAAGTGGTTAGTTTGTATTCACTATATAATTTTATGTAATGGGTAAATTCAATTATTTTCATGCATTAGGTGGGCCCATGCAACAAAAAAAATTAAACGTCTTTTAAAAAAACTTACATAAAAATTGGATCAAAGACTACTTAGGAGAAATATTATCAAACATGAGGAATGTATGGGATTACATTTTTTATCACCTTAAATAATATTTAAGAACAAAATAATAAGAGACAACCATTCGAGAGATGTTTTATCCATATAATTTTATTCCCTTTCAACTTTAAAAGCTACTATTTTTTATAAACTATAATATTATCACATTAAAATAATAGTGAGATCATCATGGGTCAAGGCGCTTAGAAAGTGGTTCCATGGAAGGGGCATTCCAGAGTTTTCTTAGTGGGTGTTAGCGAGTGATTGTAGAATTATATGTAGTAAATTTTCTTCCATGGTATAAAAAATTTGCAAGTATATGTTGCATTTTTTGCAAGATGTTATTTGAAATCATAATATTTTTATTTACAATAAATTTATATTTGTTAAAATATATATTTTTTAAAATAAGAGAAACATAGATAGGAAACTTCCAACCCCTCTTTTTTTCCATCACCCAATCATTTTTTAAGAAAAATATTATTAAAGTTCCTATTTTCGTGCCTTTCATTTTTCAAGGGACACCAACTCACTAAAAATAGGATCATCATCCTCATCATTTTTACACTCAATCACGTCTATGTGATTATAGTACAAGGAATTTTGAAACTAATATTCCCTCATGTTTTGGTACTATTATGCTTTCCTTCTATTGATGATCACTCATTGTTCTTCTTCTAACTTGTGGTATGTATGGATATCGTACCATTCACAAATATCAGACTTATCATCTCCTACCTCCCCATAGTATTTTTTGAAAAGGTATTATAAAAATAATATTATAACTCCAAGATTATAGATATACAATTGTAGTTTCTTAAATAATTTTTAAAACTTAAAAACCAAAAAAAAAACATTAACAAATCTATGCATCAAATGATAAAATCAAACTAAGAAAGTAGTCTGAATTCATCTCTATATCACAAACATTTAAATTAATATGAAATATGTTAAATTAAATATTGATTTTGTTTAAATATATTTTCCATCATTCATTTTTCTTTTTATAATAGAGCCAACCAGAAACAAATCCAAGGGTGAGAAAAATGGTCAATGGGAGGGTGTATTTACAAGATAGGAAGATAACCAACGATCATCCGACCAGAAAAGAGTGAAGAAGATATGTCTAATGATATGTGTCAATACAACATAAAATATCTCAAATGGAGGTCATGTATATGGTGTAATAATGTCTAGTTACATTGGTGCCATCTATCATACATACATAATATAGTTTTATGTATATAGTGATCAAAATCTAAAATTGTAGCTATAATACTTTTATATTTTATATGATACTATCTAATATTATCATGCTTAAGTTACTCATAGATATGTTTAATATTTGTCATGATCACAATAAGTTATGAATTATAATTATTATTAATTTTTTATAATGCTTATCCAAAAGTTGTGCCAATGTAAATAATATTATTGTCAATAAGATATTGTATTCTATTTCTCTTTTATTTTTTAAAAAATGTCTATAAAAATGTCTAACATTATAATTATAATCATAATATTAAATTTCATCATAATTATATGGTGTATTCCTTTTCATATGATGATTTTGTTGAAAAAGAAGTGTGATAAGGTTGACTTTTAGTATCCCATTTAGTAATGTATGAGGAAGTGAATGTAATATTTAAGATTGCCTGTTGTATGGAGCTAACACTTGAACTGACTTGTAGGTTATGATACTATTTGAATTTAATGCTTAGTTTATTTTCCATGTGTTACTTTAGGTAGTTGTGAAATATGTTATTGAAAGGATCATTATGTACCTAAAATGTCTAGATATGACCCCATGTTGAAATGTAATAAACATATGTAATTTATACGGTATTATGTTTATAGTATGTATCCAAGGTTGGCTGAATAATATGTTGTAATGTATATAATTAAGTGTGACACGAATTAATAAATGCACCTTCTTTGGTTCTAATATCACCTCCATTGAATTTATGGAAATCAATCACCATAAAACATGATCTAATTTACCAATGACGTGATATGATATATTTAATTATTGCCTATTTATCCCTAATGTATGTAGGAATGATATGTTTTAAATATTTTTAGTTTGTTTAACATCAATAATAACTTGTTTGATGAGATTATGTGATTCATAAAATGGATTAATAATTAATCGTATTGGCCAACTATATACTTCATACTTTTATTGTTTTATATTTTTTTCTTGATAAAGATATCCTCAATAGAGTAATATTGTAATGTGTATAACATATTTGTGTCAAGAGAATTGATATAATTTTTTTTTTATTGATTTTATGGAATCAATATGTGTCTTTGACGTATTACTTTTGAAACTTGCTATGTTTCCAGGACCTTATCATCCTTATTGAGTAGATACTTATATAGGATGAAAAATGTCTTATCCATGTTTCTATAATACTTGTCATATATATTGCATTTGTGTCCTTTGTTTGATAAGTGTTTTTTTACAAAGTGTTTGAATATTTAATTACAAATATTCAATATACTTTTTAAGTTATTATATATATATCATTTCAAAATCATGTTATACATAGCATTATTCATATCTTGGTTATCCATGAGGTTCCCACTTCCATTTGGCATAGTAGTAGCATGGACTTCCATAGAGATAAAGTATCTAGCACCACATTGTGGAGAGGTGGAGGGAATAGTATATTATTCCATAGGATATTGTCTAGGGTTTTGGGGTTATTTATACAAAAAAATAATATGAAACCATAGAATGCAGATGAGTAAAAGTAGAAGGATAACCCATATAATCATATGAAGCATTAATGAGTAAGAATCATGTTTGAGATGATCTAAGGTTGAAATGTGAAACCCTGTATGAATGAAACCATAATGAATATCTAAAATGTAATATGAAAATATTATTTGGCCATGGAAATAAAAAATTAGGTTAACGAAACATTGTAATAAAATATCTAATATAGATGTTTTGTTTAAGGATATCAAAAATAAATTTTGAAACCTTGGGATAAAAATCTAAAACATTAGAAGGATGAATTTCTAGGGGAAACCTATGGTTTCTCACTATTCGATATGTGTATAGGTTCACCAATATGTTTTACCCTAGTTTCAATTAAAATTTAAGTTGATTAATATAATTAAAATATAAATGTTAAATTTAATTCATTTTCTTGGATATTACATTTAATCATACATATGAATGCAAAATACGTACTAATGATATTGCCAATTTGATGACTAATATATACTATTATAGTAATAAAAATATAGGGATGAGTACTTAGATTTTTTGGGTGACTGACTAACTTTGACAGTATTCTAACACTAAAACTTAGGGTAATGTAATCTCATGATTCATTAAGTTCTACAACTAATTCTCTATCTATGCAAGGCCAGTTCTACTAGATTGGGTAAATATATCATCAATATTAATTAAACTATGTTGGATAGTATTGGAATATGATTAAATTAAGAATAATTACTATATGGTGACCTATGTCTATCTATATTTGAATTATATTCATGATTTAGAACCTTGATTATTTGCACAACTACAAGAATTAGCCTCCTTTCCTTGAACACTAGGTATGTTAGTGGGCAACAAATACCTTAAAACCCCTTGAAAGTGTAATGAGTTTATTTGGTCCCAATCACCCTCATATAATAATTTAATCCTACCTACATATTTAATACTTCATGGAGATTAGTCAATCCATGCATAGTTCTCCAACTTAGTGTGATTTTTTAGTTTTGATACTTGAAAATGCTTTATTCAACCTGATTTATATTTATTCAGGCATGGGTTTTAATTAAACCTAGTGATAGATTATCAATTTTGGAAAAATAGGGTATATTTTTTCAATATACAACAGTTTATAGATATGTTCTAGACAAGTTTCAAGTCACTTTTGAATAAAACCTTGATATTTTTTATATATGAGTTCAATTATGTAATTTATCACACCACCAACAAGCTATGAAAATGGCCCAAATATAAGGAGATGTTTGATTTTAGAAAGTAAGATCTTATGGGAGGGGGTTGGCACTAAATATATTAGGTTATTCTCTAATAAATATATTGATGGAATCTAATAGAATTGACGTATTTATATCCAGACTAATTAAGAGTATAGAAAAGTCTATGCTGGATATTTAGTACATTTGAAATAGGTAATGTGGTTATTATAAGTGTGTATCGTCAAAGTATAAGTATTTAATCATAAGATGCATGAGAGTGTAGGAGAATGGTATATTAAGACCTTTTTTATATGTTCAATTCATGCATGGTATATTTGTGTCAAACTTGGTGTTATAAAGTACCAAAGGCAAGGTTTTACTATATATAAATGTAAGGATCAAAGTTTTAAAAATAGGTCCATGGACTATAATGTTTTATTAGTTTTCATAATCCACAAGATATTTAACCACTATTTCAGTTTTTTAATTAAATATTAAAATTTCCATCTAATTTTTTTTTTTTTTTTTCAAAATGTTAGTTAACTATGAGTTCAATTGTTAAAGTGTTTAAACCATCATATCCCTATAAAGGAAAATTAATATCCTAATTTAGACAAGGGATATAAAAACTTATGTCTTAATTATAATGCTTCTAATTATTCTAAAAATTATTAATATGTCATCCTTTAAAGGGGGTCATCTTTAGATACTAATTGCTTTTCATGACCATTTATACCATGGAACCACCTCAACTAGTAATATATATGTTTGCCTCAAAACATAAGATAATTGGTAATATAACCTAATCACTTTTATTTGTATGAAAACTAGACAATAAAAGGTGCTAATAAACCCTTGCATTTATAAATAGGTATAAAATTTGATTTCATACTTGATAAACATGGTTCATTGTTATGGAGGATAAATTCCCTATTATATCCATAATCCTGCATTATATTTTATCTAATTCATGCTTATGTATTTTATTATTGATCACTGAATTTATGATGATCATGGAATCACCATCCAAAATCACATCCAATAAACCCTTTTCATTTTTCTGACCCCTTCATTTAATGTTTTAGCTTTAATGCCATTATTTGTATCTTTTGTATGAAAAATTAAGATCATGTCCTTGTATCCCATCCCCATAGTAGTTCTCATTCATGGAAATAGATTACAAATCCTAGTTTTATGGCTCCTAGATTATTTATAGATGCCCCATCTCTAATTTTTTTTATTATTCCTACCCTAGGTAGGATCCACCTAGCATACATTCTTATATTTGTTTTACCATTTGTTTATAGATATGAGACATTTATAATTATATGCTAATCATCAAAAGTGTATTTTTATCTAATACCTAAGAGGAACTTATTGGTATTTTTCAAATAATATGTTTTATTGGAGATATTTTGTTTGACTTTCACCCAATCCCATACTAATTTGTTCTCCATAAAATTGTGGTTATTCCTCTCAAACCAAATGTTCCAAATAAGATTTTTTGGATTCACTTTCTAAATACTACTAATATTTTTAAAATTTTTATGGCCATGAAAATAGGTTATGTTTACCATTGATGGGCATACCCAAGTTTTATTCATTTTATAAAGGATATAAAAAGATATAATTATTTCACATATAAAATAGATGTGGAGATGATCCATTTAATCACCCTCTAATTTATACAAAATACATACATATGGGCCAACATATCCTATTATCTGAAATTGATCCATTGTCAAGATCTTATCTCAATAAGAAAGCAAGGAAAATGAATTAGCTTTACCATTGGTGACTATATTATATATCAAATCACTCAACAAATATTCTTGTAAAACACCACCTTTAGAACCTTTTTGTATTTATATTTTATAATACACCATCCAAACTTATCTGGTATTCATCTACGTGTGTCTTCACAACTCCTTATCAATATTTGGATTAATCTCAAAATCTATTAAAAAAGAATCACATTGAGGAACTAAACAATTTAAATTCTCTAAGATTTTCCATTATTTATTTATTTTAACTCTTGATTACACACTTTTTTTCCCCATTCATTTTTTATTTTTTTAAACATCAAGTAGATCCTTCCTTTCTTCAAGTGCATGCTCGCCATGCACTGAAATTGTCTATTTTTTCACCATTACCAACCTCCCAAGTTAAATTACCATAGATAGTCTTCCATGAACAAATATTTAAACTCTAAATGTGAGAACCTAAAGGAGGACTAATAGTAATAAATTTTTGTTCCAAATTTTTCTTATATATATATTTTTCCCATGAACATTTTATTGTATGTTCATTTAGTTTCTTCATATATTCTCCAAGGGAGTGAACTAAGACTAGTGACATTTAACACTTCAAAATTATTAAACTCAACACCATAGCCAATTTGGATCTACAAAAATTATCCTACATTGTTTTATTATTTTTTTAATAAAAATAGGTACAACGAATCAATAAATGTCTTATAAATATCCTTTAAATCCCCTTCCACTTTCAATTATCCTTTTTTTTTTCTAAAGTACATTATTATCACATTAAAAAATTTGTTGGATCATCATAGGGAAAGGCTATTTAAAATTGGTTCTATGGAGGGGTGATGCTCCTAAATTTTCTTAGTTGGTGTTGGAGAGTGATTTTACAGGTATATGTAGTAAAATTGGTTCCCTAGTATAAAAATGTTAAGTGTGTATGTTACATTTTCTTAGAAACTATGATATTTGGAATTTTTATATTTTTATTTACATTAAAATTTTAAAGGAAATTTGTTCACACGTAAAGTTACATTTGGTAAAATATCTTTTAAAAAAATAGGAGTAACTTGGATACAAATTTCCAATCCCTCCTCTTTTCCATCCCCTCATAATTTCCCCATAAAACCTTTACCATTATTTTTTTTAGTAAACTATATTTAAATTTCCTATTTCCATTCCTTTAATTTTTTAAGGACAACTAACTCATTAAAAAATAGGATCATCCTCCTCCTCGTTGGTCCACTCAATCATGTCTATATGATTAACATACAAGGTGTATTGAAACTAATATTATCTCATGTTTATGTATTATTATGCTTTCCTTCTACTGATGATCACTCTTCATTCCTCTTCATACTTGTGATATGTATGGATATCAATCCATGCAAACATAGTATAGTTATCATCTCCTCCTCACCTTAAATTCATTAGGAAATGGGTTGATTAAAATAAATTTTATGTAAATCTAAGGTTATAGATTTATCATGGTAGTTTCTTAAAGATTTTGTTAAACTCTAAACAATAGGATTAATAAATTTTTACACCAATTGACAAAATTATTCTAAAGTAAGTCTTGATATTATTTAGATAAAATCTCCATCATTTTCTTTATTTTGATAAAATAATTAAATATGCATGATCCAATTGGAAATAAATCCAATGGAGAGAATAATGGTCAATGGAAGGGCATCTGTACTATATATGATAATAACCATAGACGATCAATTAAATAAATCATGAAGAATGTAAGTATAATGATATGTGTCACTGAAAAATAAAAGATATCACATGGACGTCATGTATATAGTGGTAAAAATGTTTTGTCACAATTATATCAGCCATCATATATATCTAATTCGATTTTATGTATATTGGGATATAGATCTAGATTTGAATTTATAATATATGTATGTTTTGTGTGATACTCTATAATATTATCATGATTATGTTACTCACAAATATGTTTCTTATTCATAATGACATGATAAGCCATTATTTATAATTATTTTCCATTTTTATAATCATACTCCTAAAGTTCTACCAATTTAAATACTATTATTTTCAATAATAAATTGTATTATATGTCTCTATTTACAAAAAACTCCAATAAAAGGCCCAAAATATAATGATAATTACTTTAATTAATATGCTTTGACTTACATTGTATTTATATGCAATTTTTTGGGTAGTTTCTCATGCAAAAAACATATGAAATATAGAGGCCAACCCATAGTAAGGATTCTTATTTTAAAATTTCTCATTTATTGACACAAGATGAGTCTATCAAACCTAAAAAAGTATGAAATTTTAGAATGTCTAAGAGTAATGGTTTTATTTAGAAGGTATTAAAATTAATTGGATGATATGGAGATAGTCTAAATTTGATTTTAAGTGTGTTAAAAAAATAATAGCTAATTCATGTGGGTGAATTACTATAAATAAATAAAGTCACACCCATGGGAAACATGTGGATGTGAGATAAGTGTGAATTAGAGTCATATGTGTATGCAAAAGTCATGTAAGGTGAAGGTAGGTAAAAAAATACTTTTTCAAGTATCTAATACAATAATTTTGTATCTATAAATTCCCCCATTTTTTTATAGTATTTAAATTAAGTTCAATGCTAGAGTAAAAGGAAAATAAATGTACATGACAGTGTACAACATGATTTATGTTTGGTAGAAGGCTCAAAATATGTCTACTTTTTCACACAACCTTCGATGACCATGCTATAATAAATTACGATCTATAAATTTGAAATATAAAATGTAAATCGATTTTTTGAAACACAAAGAATAAGTAAGGAATAGATTTATGATTTGGTGAATAATGTTTCCTTGTAACTCATCATTGGAAATAATTCTTCCTTCTTAAAGCATTGGAGAACTGTATTTCTTTGTTGAATCACTTAGAAGTCGAGGTAATCAAGTATTCATTATATGTACTTATGCAAGGCCATGAATTTATAACATAAATGTCTTAACCTTTAGTGAAAAATGTTTAGTGCTTAAGCCATTGTGCATTTATGAATCCCCAATAGCACTACTCATATAACTAATCTTATACCCTAATATGACAATGTGGGAGTAGCATATGGGATTATTTTATGTAATACCTATGTTTTTTAGTGTCACTGAATCATCAACAACATTAGCTTAATATATATGAATCCACTTTTGTAGGTAAACATATAGATTCAAGGGTTTTCACTTGTAGGTACAATAAAATAATTTTAAAATAGTAAACTATAATAGTGTGTATGGATGAACAAGATTCATGAACCATAATCTGACTTAGATTGTGCCAAAATGATATATAATATTGTAAATTTATATGCTAACTTGTTCCAAACATGAAAATCTATAATTCACTTTTTGTAAAGTGAGTAGATATGCCCTCAAATGTGTATGAATGTGTAAATACCTAAAAACATGGAAATTTTATTCTTTTATTATGAGTGAATATGCCACCAAAATCAATGAATATCTATCCCATATTTGAACCACTCAGAAATTTTTGAATCCTTTAATTTGTGCCAAAATATGAATTCGTATTCTTTGAAAATTAAATATATATGACAAAATTACTAACATTACCATCTTTTGAGGTGAGGGATGTAGACTACAATTCACTCATCTCAAAATAAAAGAGTTATCTATATCATGTTATCTAAAATATGTAATCATGTAGATTCATGTCAACATATGGATAATATGTCATCAATATGCATAAGAAACATGCAATATAAGGCACATAAGTGTTATGTGAAGATAAATATAATAATTAATAATGCATTATTAAGAATCGATGATGTAAGTAATGAATTTGACTACACAGTAAAGGTGAATGGTCATAATCATGGCACCATAAATATAAGTAAAAATTAATGAATTAAATCACGACACCGCAAATTCAATAAAATCCATAAGATAATTTGACAAGCCTAGATTAAATCACTTATAATCATAAAACCATGGCCATTGATGCACACAATAAAAACACACAATATCATACATAATTTCTATGGACACATATAATGGACATCAAAATGTCACACACACAAGGCCAACAACTAAAATTAATTGACAATAAATGGTCACACATATAAGTTCAAGGGCAATAAACATTTGATAGAAAATGTAACACACACAAAGACAAGGAAAAAAAATAAAATAAAAGTAGTGATTAGCCTATTGTGAAAAATAATATAGAAATGAAACATAATCCAAGTCAATTAGTCTATACTATTAATAAATGTCATTGTGACGTCATAGTAAAAAACCATATTCATTAAATTGAAAATTGAAAAATGTATGAGTAATAGTAAGATATGTGTAAATAATAAATGTATATCAAAATTGAAATGGTCATAAAAAGATATAACATGTATCAATGAAACATGTGTAATAAGATTACCCTCACATTGGCATGGCTCCTAAGTATAAGAATGCCCTGCATCTATGCATCCTTGTATCATGTGTATATATATGTCTTGAATCTCACTCCTATACCATGAAATGCATGTTCATATAAAACAAAATATTTAATTTATCACATGTGTGATAAATAAAATACATGAATAATATATTTTTCTAGTGTTTTTGAAATATTTGAGAAATTGGCATACATCCATATAATCAAGAAAACCTAACTATTAAGGATTTGAAAATAATATAATGGGAGAAATCTAAATATTGTGTATGTTAAAGCATATTGTGCACCAAGTCTAATAACATGTCAATGTGGATGAAGTGAAGACAAGTTTTATGTACATAGGGATATGGTATTAATGTATATGGGTTCGTGGACATGCTAACATGTGGCATGCATTTACTTTAGCTAGTTGTATTGGCCTAATATATTGGGATAAATGAGTAACATATGGAATTATCACATTGGGTGAATGAGTGGGCCTACATTTGGAGTAGTTGTTTTCCCAACCATTATTAGTAATAGAGGTTTATATATAAAATATCAATATGATTTTTAATTATATCTATTAAGTGTTGAGTTTTGTATCTATTATAAGTATATTATAGTGTCCTCCTTGATTTGGAATTATGGATTGTTTCCTTATATAAGGAGTATTGTATGAGAATTCCCTATCATTAGGGTTTTATTCTATTTTTCAATATATATTGCATGTTTAGGTATCTTATCCCACTAATATTTCTTATGCTATGTTGATCTAAATTAAATTATGCATAGTTGAATTATTAATCTCTTCTATGTGTGTGTGTGTGTGTGTGTGTGTGTGTGTGTGTGTGTGTGTGTGTGTGTGTGTGTGTGTGTGTGCGTGTGTGTGTGTGTGTGTGTGTGTGTGTGTGTGTGTGTGTGTGTGTGTGTGTATTACTAATAATGGTTTTGTAAATTCATCCCAGTATAGACCAACTCATTACCCAATGTACTAATTCCATAAGTTTCTCATTTGTATCAATAAATTAAAACCAAATAACTAAGTAAAGTTGATGTATGTCACATATCATCATATCCAACAACCCATATACATTAATATATCTTATCCCTAGGTACATAGTAGTAAGTGATATGCCCCCAACCTATATGTGAATTTCAATAATGTAACTTAATAGAGTATAAGGAGATAATAACATGACTATCCTTAGGGGTAAATAATTAATGTATGCTCATGAAATATGTATATATATGTATGTAAGTTTTAAATCTCAATGTACATGATAACATATATAGGCACTCATTATGTATAATATGGAATTTAGTATGCCAGATAAAATGTGAAATGTGATGAAATTATTGAAAGATGTGTATCATTGTAGGATAAATGCTATGGATGTGTAGATAAATAGAAAAAATCATAAAGTAAAGGACCAAGTTAAACTAATTTTAAGGGATATAATAATTATAAATGTAAGATATATGAAGATATGCACATCAAAATAAAATATTAGTGGGAAAAAACAAATAAAACAAACATCTAACCAAACAATAATAAAAAAAATATATATCCTCATGAGTCATCAAAATCTAATCCTATAACCATTGTGTCACACTCTTCAGAACACTCTCTACTATACAAGATAGTTCAATTTCAATATTTATTGTTCAATATGCATTGAAAACTTTACCATGTTTTTATACTTGTTTATTAATTTTATTTTTAGAATAATTATAAATTCAAGAAATGATTTCCAATTTGTTTTCTTTATTTGAGGAAGCTTTATCCTTTGGAATGGAAATAGTTTTCAATTTATGATCAAACATAACATAAACATGATTCCTATAAATTTCATTATTTAGAAGATTGAATCATTAAGGATACTGATATTTTGAATGCCACCTATAGATCTGAACATGGTTTCAATATTAATGGATCAACATATACATTGAGAATAAAATATAAAATACCAAGAGTGCCAATTGGGTTTAAATATGAATATTATTATAGTGAAAGTTAGTAAATAAATACACAATAATTTTTAAAAGTGTATATCATTATGATGACATCAAATGTATGGTCAATCCCAATAACAAGTTAGGGCTAACATTGAAGGAATATTCATAAATTAGATTGTTTGGAATACTCAAAATATTATAAAATGATTGAATAAAATAACATTGATGTATGAATAACATATGGGATTAAATCGTAAATCAATATAAAAAAAAATATATCAACTTTTGAAATGACATATAATCCTAGTCTACATGTTCTAGTTATGTGGCCACTTTCTGACCCAGTTTTATAAAAATTCATTAATAATGTCAGGAGGTGAATTTTGCATAGATTATTATGGAAAATTGTGATAAAATAAATAATTTTATAATAAAGAACATTAACAATGGAAGCACTTAAGTAGATACATATGGACAAGGAACCATTTTATGTAGAGGTTCCTTGAAATTCCAATCAAGACATGACAAAAAGTGTATGTGTGTAAAGAGGATTGTAGAATTAGAACCTAGATAGGGATAACACAATTATTATTATTCTTTATTTTCATATTCGAATAATATGTGAAAACACAGGAATTTACATAGGGAAATTTGATTATTATTTTCTTAAACTATAATAGTGGAAGCTCTAAAGTAGATACACATGGATAAGGAATAATTGTTAGTATAGGTCCTTGGAAACATCCCTCAATACAAGCTAAGAAGCATATGTGTGTCAATAGGATTTAAAAATTATAACATATACATGGTTAACATTTATATTATTATTCTTTCTCTCCATGTTTGAATAATATGTGAAAACATAAGGAATTATGTAGAAAAATTTAATTGTTATGCTATTTTGGTTAGATTTTAATGAGAAAAAGACTACAATATGCAAAGAACATGTAAAAATAACCATCTTTTGATTTTTATATTAAAATATAATAATTCAAAACTCTTATACATTATATTTGGTCACTATTTAAAGAGATTACAAAGGCATTATCACTATGCATTCTATCCTTTCATTTCTTCCTTATAGGCACTCCATTCATATTATAAAATATTTTGATGTGCATATATAGGATGAATACATACAAAATGATATACAGTTTATAAAATGCTTCAAAATTATATTGTGCTACTAACACTTTCCAAGAAATAAATAGATGGTATGTCCTAAGCCAAAGTTACATGAAGTATGCATATTTTTAGAGCTAGTGTAAATGTCTATGAAAAGATGGGGATATTTAGTTTGAATCAATACTTGAAGATATCATTTAAGGTTCCATTTACCAATTTTCACCTCTTGCACATTAGTTAGCCAGCCATTGACATTTTTAATTAATTAGCTTATCAATCTACCACCCTTGTAGGTTTTTACTAAATTAACCTATGTAAGAAGTTTCACTTTATGGGATTTTAATAATCATGAACATGAACCTAATGTTTATGGCCTTTCTCAACTTAAAAGATATTCATTTTTTTCAAAATTGAGCCTTCCAGTGCTTAGAGAGATGTTGGAGGCATATAGTGAATTGATATAATTATAGGAGGGTGTGAATAAGGTAGAGTATTTGAATTTGTTTCTATGGAAGATGTAATTGAGAATTCGATTGGTCAATGGATTTTATGCATTTGGTCTACTTTAGGTCTTATCTTTTCTTATTTCCTCATTTGAAACTCCTATGCAAGTAGGGTGGGTAAGATGAATTGAGGATCATTGATGATAACAATAATGAAACTATCCAAATGTGACAAATCTTACTTGAATTTATTCTAATTTTCTAGGACATCTCAACCATGTTAATTAGAGTTCACAATAATACATGGCACCGCATGTGTTCTTCATGAGTTCATCTTTTGTGGTGGAAATTACAACACTTTACTAATAAAGTTAGAGATGAATGTATTGATACATTATTCCATTTAATTTAAGTACTTATAAATATGCATGGAATTGAAATATGTTATTAAACATATCATTCTATGATTTTGTCATTTTATTGAAGATTATTTCTTGAGTGAAGAAACTATTTTAGTTCAACGTCCATTTGAGCTAGAGTAGTCATATGATCCTTCATATTTTCCTTGGATTTTTCCACCTTCTATAATTTTGGTTGAACATAACCCAATGTTTTCTACAACTACTGTTTCTAGTAAAAAATGTTTAAATAAAAAAGGAGTTTCTTGCTACACAACATCATCTAAGACATGGTCTTATTCTTATATAAGTTGAGAGATCATCTATATTTCTAACTTTAATTACTAACCATGTGCTATGATATTATATAGTTTTTATGTAATTACCCAATCCTTTAATAGTCATGAGAGTGAGGTGGTGAGTTTTTTATTTGTAAACATCACTTGGTCACCCAACACTTGAGTAACCAATATTGAACACATGTCATCTATAATTTATCTATTATTACATAACCACACATTCAAGTGTACATTTTATTACCTCAAATATAATTTTCCATGCTCTATATCATGAACCTTATATTCTATGGACTATTTAAATGCTATCTCTCTCATAATCTAACTTTCTAGTGGTAGCTGGGTCACATAAACTTACACCTCTTAAATTGCTATTGTCAAAGCTGGTGAAGCCATAAGATTTATAACTAGGCATGACTAGTGCAAGATTTACATGACTAGGAGTATGAATGTTATTATTTACAAGGGTAGTACTTGGATGTACCATAACCATTTTCTAGTTTTCTAAGTTTGTTCTCATAATGCCTCTTCTTCTGCACCTCCAAGTGTTCATCCTGAGGTTTGAAATATTTTGTAAGGGGGAGGGAATCAAGAATCAGTTGTTTTTTGGGTTCTTATACCATAAATTTCACAAGTTATTTTATATTATTATCCTTTTGCGTATCATCTAGGAATTTTTCCTCCTTTTTCTCCAATTCCATTTGTTCCTTGATAGCTAACTCTATATGCACCTTTATTGTTCATTCTAATTTATATGCAGTATCTTTAGCATAGCTCTCCTTTATATTTTTCTTGTACTCATCTTCCTCATTTTTTAGAGCTTAACATTGTTGTTCTTTAGCTTCCTTAGTTTTTACATCAGGCTCAGTTTTCTTATTATATGATTCTTATAATTACTTCTCTTCTTATTGCTTCTTATTTCCTACAAATTCTTATAGTTGTTGTATCTTCTTATGATCGTTTGCCTATTCATTATTATTAAATGTATGTTATTCATCTAATTCATTCTATCTTCATATTTCTTATTTGTAACTTCTTCCTTTATTTTCCTAGTTACCTATACCTTTTTAGTAATGTCCATCTAGGGTTTTAATTGTTTCATTTTTTATTATATTATAGGTTATTGTGAGGTAGTTCACTACTACAAAGGGTATAAGGAGATGATAATGAATAAGGTGGTAAAGGTGGTAGTTAAGGGATTGCAATCTACTATGAATTATTTTTATGTTAGTAAGAATCAAAGGACAAAACCACCAATTAATTACTCACTAGATTCTTTATGTAAGTAGGTAGGACCAAATTCATCTTCAGTTCCTTCCTTCACATGTACCCACAATATTTTGATACTCTATTACATTCTCATATTATAAATATTTATACTTCACATCGATGATATGCATAATATTACACATTCTATTTTTGATTGTCAATGATTCCTAAGATTTTTATCAATGCATTATTTGTGTACTAATAGTTGTTGGGTTCTTCCTTGTTGTATTTTAGGTTACCTTATCTAACTCATTATTGTGTCATTTTAAATTTTCACCCATTACATCTTATGAACATTAAACTAGTGCAATTTCTTAAAAAAAATAGGTAATTTTATGTTTCTTCTCTACCTCTTCTATAATAATATCCATCATGATGGACTTGATAGATGTCATTATATACACTAACATTAGTAACGGGACTTTTTTCAGAATTGGAAGGTACACATTACCTTCCAAAAAATATTTTTTTCTTCTCCTCTACATCATAAACAGCTTGTCCTATGTCCTAAAATATTGATTTGTATGCTTCATATGTAGTATCTCCTAGTGTCTTTAAATCATACTTTGTGGAAATATAGGGGATCTAGGTGTCATTGAGCCATGGGTTTGTGCTACAAGTGCACTTATTGGGTAGATATGATTATATTTAAACTAGAGTCATGTACTTTCTTGTAACTAACAAAGATGAAGTTGTAATAGGTTTTAATTGAAAATGATATTATACTAGTACCTCTCCTCGTTATTGTGGTGATGGTTGATGTGGACCTAAAGGAATAGATCATATAGGTTGCTTATTAATATCTAATATCACTTGTTTCCTTATAAATAATTATTTCATATCAAACATGGTGATGAATAATTTCAAGGGAATGGGTGACGGTTTATCCAACCCATAAAGTCATATCTACATACCATCATGTAGTTTTGTGGACACTTCATGTAGTGAGAGACACTGCATAACATCAATGGTCACATAACAAGATCTTATATTTCATGTCATCATTGATTTAATTTGCCCACATTTTTTTAGTACTACCTATTATGCTCTAGGTAATATTATGTAAGGTAAACATAGGCCTAAAATGTTTGTTAGTTATAATTGTACTATTGAAATACTTTCAATGATTAATATAGAGAAATAGTAATAGAAATTAGTGTTATAAATTATATGATAAACACAAAATTTTCTTCTCCATATTATTCACTAAAACAACCACCAATAAGTCTATCTGAAATCCTCATGTAGTCTGATGATGTAGTAGGCAATCCCGATGAACCCTTTTATCTCATGTCACACACTTTTAGTGGTTATATAGAATATCATTGTGATGTTGTCTAATAAAAATAAAAATATGGCATACTCGGCTATATGAATGGGTATTAACCTATATCCCCTACCATACTTTTGTCTTGTATATACATTAATCATAAGGCTCCTGGATTTGTACTTTGGGGGAGTTTTGCCTTGAACTCTAAGCCCTATTTGTCTCACCATTGTTGTTGTGTTTATGTATATATTATAATATTTTTACAAGTGAAATATCACCTAATTACATCTAATTATAAACATCATCACCACTTAATTTATATGTCTAAAATGTATAATATTTTTTAATTGCTTAGTATGTAAACCCCATAGCTGATGTTGTATGGATAGGACTCCTGGTTTTTCATAAAAATTTGGATCTAGTGTAAAAAAATATATCTTAAATACCTCTATGAAATCAAAGGTGTCTATATCATGGTACCTTATTTGTCTTAATGCCAACACAATTCCCATATCCTCCTTTTCTACATCATTCAAAGGTATGAAAATCTATTATTGATCCATTATCATTGTTCTATAGGCCATTGGTACATGGATATAACTCAGATATGTAATGTGAAAATATGTGTGTTGAGTTAAATGATTAAGGTTAAAACCAAATAGAACTATTGTTTTCAGTGTATTGTAATTGCATGTTTATTTATATGCCCTCTCTTATATAGATTTTCTTGCTTATAGTTATTTGACAATTTAAATTGAGTGATGATTAAATGCTTTCATGTGGTTATTATTCTAGTTTTAATATCACCATTCATTATGATGTGACCTTGGTGTCCTACTAGATACGTTAATTGATGATGGAATTTTTTGACTTGATGCATCATCTTTTCTTGTACAAAAATTCTTTTATTTTCATTACAATAGTGTGACATGATGATCTGCTTTCAAAAAGATGTATTTTTTGAATTTTTTTCAACTATATGTTTTGGGAATGACCTATTGCTACCTTTACTCCATACCATTTTCCTTAATGTTGTGTTCCTAAACTTGATTGATTGACCCTGTGTTGACCGCTTTTCATTTTTCATTTTCATTGATTTTCTACCTTCCATTCATACTCTATAATTTTGACTTATATATTATATTTTGATTTCTCATGATATAGAGATTTCACTACACACCCCTGCACTATGAGTGTAAAAATAAACCATAGAATATTAAATGAAGGAGAAATATTAACTATTAAGTGTTCCTTGTCATCCACTTAGTTTTTATCATGATATTCATAGATATCATTAGCTATAGGGCTTAATCTGGAATCCATTTACACACCCTAGAAGGATGGTTCCTTCAAGGTACATTAGAACTATTTTTCCATGCTCTAACATTTCTTAGATGGTGTATGCTCCTTTGTATCAAATGTATGATTTACCTAGATGTGCATGAAATCTAATATCATAAAATATAACTTTCTACTTTGGGTAAAAAAATTTAAATCACAAATTATGATCATTTCATGCTTTTTTACTATGACTATTTATTTGTTATGTCTATCTCACTCTCTAACTCATTTATGATATGGATTGTATGTCTAAAAACCTTTCCCAAAGTGAATCCTTATTTCCTTATCACATTAACAATGTGATTCATAGACTGAGAACTATATATTCTATTGGCATAATTTCTTCAGTTTCATAGACTATATGGAAAGGAGTGAACCCTATCACAAATGTATAATTAGTCAGTATGTGTATAGCATTATATGAATTGAATCCTCCAAATAACTTCTCCATATATGTCATAGTTTTATAACAATATTCTAAATGTCTTTCAAGGATGATTCTGTCCACCCATAGGCTTGATAGTGGTAATTTGTTATCTTATGATGCAATATCATAAATTCCTTTATCATGGTGTAGATAGTGTTATTAAATAAATGTATGCCTATGTTTCTAACTAATTTACCTAGATAACCAAACTAAGTAATGATGTTTTGATACAAAAATTTGTCAACATCTTTTATACTGAGACCTGGTCTCAAAGAAAGTAATGCATCATAATAATTATATGTCTGACATGACTTTGCTTTCTTTTTGGATTAATAGTACTTATAAAGTAAATTACCTATTGTTCATGTTGATGTACCACTATTATTAGATTTAAGGGCATTTCAACCCTTTGATTTAGCCTTCGTATTTGTTGATAATCATCGTAGTGTTTTACAATTTTGAGCACATACTAAAATAGCATAAGCCACCATAGACCAAATTTTAATATCTTCCTCTCAATTTATTCTCTTGTGGATTGTTCTCATGAAACTCCTTGATGTGCCTCTTTCATAAATTATGGTCTCGTATGGTTTAAGATTACTCTACATAACACATCATCCTTACCCATATTATATAGAAATACATTGATAATATTAAATGTTATGAATTATGTCGTTAGTCGATTTCTATATTTTTCATCATAGCATACATGAAAAACTCCTTGTTCCATGAAACTAGATATGCCCTCCATATTCTATAGAACTATAAAGACACTATATAAATGCACATTTGGAGGCTCATCTTATAATTATTATGGATTTTAACCATTCCTTATTCATCTAAGATGATTTGGTCACACATTTTATTTTTTATGTTTAAAACTTATCTTAATTTGGAATGTTTGGAAAAACATTATCCACTTGGATATCCTTCTACATAAAATGTGCTGATTCACAAGATATCACAGAGCTTGGTATTATATAAATAATTAAAATGGTGTTGGTAAGACAGAGTCCCAAAATTTATATAGCATAAACACCATACTTGGGGACTTTCTCTATATTAGTTAAATTATGTTATACTAGTGACAATTTCCTACTTTTAAAGTGAATGGGGTGATCTAAACCTCCATTTTCTATCTAAGCTAGTGCAACTACTATAATTATTTTAGAAACATATAAATGCACATGAAATGGATTACTATAATTAATAAATATCAATATTGATTTTATTACCAATCTCTACTCATAATCTATAAAATATGTCTAACACTCAACAATCCATTCCATCTTTATATCTTTGTGTAATAGTCTCTCCATTAGAGTGGATATAGTTGTGTACCCTTTTCTGAATTATGGTAATATCTATTATGTCTTAGGAATAATTACCTTTATAGAGAATATATGATATGTCATATGCATGATGACTATGATTTCATATTGATTAACCAATATTCCATTACTACATATAATGTGACCCAATACAACACCAAATAGTGTAAATAAAAAACATGTTTTTAAATTCAAATTGATGCACAGATCTTGACATAGTTATAGCATTAGTCATAACATGGATAGGTTTTCTTTACATAAATAAAATATAACACAATCATCAAGATATAATTTTGTAAAATCATGGATGAAATATTTTAATGCAATTAACATAACCCTAGAGAAAATAATAGGAATATTATTAAAAATATGGAATTACCTTCTAAGCAAAGGATCCCCATTCTATTGCAAATGTTTTTTTTTTTAATATTCATTGATGATTGGTTATCTAATGGTATTCACTAAATCCATCTTTAAATCAATACACTTCATGTCTTACACCTAACTCTATGACTTTATCAATGAAGGTAACTGGAAATGGATCATTAGCATAGACATTATTCAATTCCATGTATTCCTCATAGAATAAAATCTCCCATTACATTTTGGGTTAAACTAAAATTGCACTTACCTAGTATACTTTTTTCACTATATAAATAATCCTTTCTTCCCATTATCATTCTATTATGTATTTCTCCTAGATCTCCTTATGGTACATTTAGTTGGAAAAAAAATATTTTTCATGTGTTATTGATCACTCTTTCCCTGATTAAAATTCAATTATATTTTGTTTCTAAAATTAATTGAATTTTTTCAAAGTCTATCAAAGCCTATTTAAAATGGGCTATGATGATTTCCGTACTGTTATTTTCTTCAATGACCATAACCTCAATGGTCTATGATAAATACTACTCTAATAATTATACAATTCTATGATATGAAATAATTTAGAATTTACATGAAAATAATTCAAATTATGAATGATTTGATCTCAAACTATGGTTGGACTCCCTACATTTTCCTAAAATTAAAACAAAATTTAAACAATTTAGACATACTCACTATTCTTTATATTCAATAGTTAATTTTGGTCTACAATCTGCACATTAATGTTGGAATGATTATATACATAAATTTGATACTTATTTCAATAACTACTTTATAGGACACCTATATCAATTCATGAGTCCATTCTCTCCATCTTTGGCTAATGTCACTATGTGTTTGAATTTTAATTCCTCTTCTAAGAGTTGGCTTTTTTAACTAAACATAATATGTTGTATAAAAGATTCCTTCAAGTATATATATTAGACATATCCCATATCTCAATCTCTTTGGAAATATATACACAGTTTAATTCATCTCTTCCATCATGAGCATTTCACATGGTGTTTGGGTTTTTTAGAAAGTTATGTAAATTGCTTGGAATATATAGATTTTATATCATTTTTTCTTCTAAGATGTTATTCTTAATTATGGAAAGCTAAGAAATCAACCTTTTTTTAAAATAAACAAGTGTCATCTCATTTTACATTAACCAACAAGGTTTCCTTTATATATTAATATTTATGTAGACTCAATCCAAGGATTAAAAGGTGGCCTTGGAATTTAGGAATATACAAAAGTTATTCACCACTAGTAATCATGGTGTTGTATGCATATGACATGTTTTTAATTAGTTATAATAAATAAATGTTAGTTATGTTAAGTCTAAATTATCAACTTAGTTTAATAGGAAGGACCCAGGTGCTACAAAATTTATTTTGGAAATAGAAATTTAAAAAGATCATACAAATAAAAAATTGTAGTTAAATCAAATAAAGTATATCATCATGTTTTTGTAAAGCTTTAGGATTTAGGAAAGTAAACCTATGAGTAATCCATTTCTATTTTGTCAAAAATATCTACATGATAGTATGCCAATATAAAATAGGAAATTGAGGACATGTCTGTAGCCCTATATACTATTACTAATATAAGTCTGATATATGCATTGGTTTGCATTATACTTGATAATGCTCATGCACTTGGAGTAATGATACAATTCATTTCAAAATATAGAAAGGAAGTTTCCACCATATTAAAAATGATATTATATTATCTAAATGGTATGTATAATAAAGTAACTCACTATTAGGGTAAGCCCGATGAAATTAAAATATTGAATCTACATGGAGTTGTGGATTCAAGTTAATATATAGATCTAGACTATCATAAATGTACTAGTGCATATGTGTTCAACTTGATCAATGGTTAAATCAATAAATAATAATAAAGTGTTTCTATATCAGCCACATAGACTAAATAGATCATTGATGCTCATACAAACAAAGAATCAATTTGTCGTAAATGTTTATGTTCCACTATCATTTTCATTCAAAAGAATGTAAAGATATATTATGACAATAAAGTGCAGTTTTTTTTTGTAAATAATCCTAAGTATCAATTTAGAGAAAACATATTGATGTTCAATACTATTTTTTTACTGAAATGGTCAAGGATAAGAATATACTACTAAAGAGAGTGGACAAGATAATATTGGTTTTGGTTCACATATAAATAATATGAGTTAATAAAGTTTTCTTGGTGTATAATATCAATGTTTATGGCTTCCCTTGGCTACTAAAATTATGTGATTACAAACCCCTATGAAAAATGTTTGAAAGGCATGAGAATGTTGGATATTTATTGTATACTTTTCATGTTGTACATCTCTTAGATAATATATATCCAAGAATTGTAACTGGGTTCAAGGGAATTATTTTGGATAGGGTATTTTTAAGAAATAATCCTTAATATTTTTGTTTTTATAGAAGGGAAAATTTGGTTGATCCTTTACTAGGTATTTTACCTAAAATAATAATATGGTCAATGTTATGAGCCATCATTTAATAAAACATAGTTATGGATTATTTTCCAAGATCATGATTTTAGTACCATAGTATTGTGAGATTTCTTAGGTGATTATCTAATGATTTTCTTATGTATACTCTCACATGCATTAGGGTCAGATAAAACATGACAATTACATTGTCTCATTGAAATACATTTATGTTAATTAAATAATAAGGGAGGTTAGTTATAATTGTTTACCCATAATTGTTCCTAAGTGAAATCTTGTGCACTTTTTAATACTATGTGTGTGAAATTTATATTATTTAAATTTTATATTGAATATTATGTTATTTTTTTTTCATGCATTGGTTTTTCAATATTTTTTATATTATATTATTGGATTTCCAAGCCTATTTTCCTAGAAAGTAAGCTTTGATTTTGTACCAAAATCCTTCCAACCATTAATGTCTATTATTATTTGTGTTAGGACCCATATAAAGCTTTATATAATAAAGTATCAAGCATTATTATAGTTTATGTATCAATTAATTCTAAGAAAACATGAGGCTTCTGCATGGTTGTTTAGGAAATTTTATCCTTCCTTGTGATAAAGGAAGAACAGACAACATTGATGTGTAAAAGTAAAACACTAATCTTTATACAAGTTGGGTATTTAAGGAAACTAAAGGTAATGATTCTAAACAAATAATTTTAAGGAACTACATATACCTAACTACCCATTATGGTAAATGTAGTTAGAAGACTTTGTGTGTAAACTATTGTTCACTATCACTACTCCATAAAGATATAAGGTTATTTTGTAGCCATGAGAATCTGTAAATCATTTTAATCTATTAAGTTTTTCTTATAAAATGGGTTGGGGATAGTTTTCACGCTATTATTTATTTTAATAACCACACTATCTAGTGGTGACTTGTTATGACCAATAATAGTATCATTTTAAAATGCTAGATATAAAAATATAAATTTATTTTTAAACAATATTTAACATAATTAATAATTTCACATCTTATCGATATTGGAATCCATGGATGTGGGTGTAAAAAATTATAAGTTGCATAAAAAGGTCTTGTCTTGTATTTTGTACTTTCAAGAATCAATATTTTATATCATGCTACATATAATGGGATTACAACTTCCATGTCCATGTTGAAATGACTAGGGATATAATTGTGATAATGATTGTATAAATTATTTCCTTGGTCGCATTTACCAAATCATGAGCCCATTTTATTCTTCTTAAAATAAGATAAATGTGTAATGGAATTTAAATTATTTTTCAAAAACTTGGATTTCAAAATTGAATATACTATTGAATGCATAGATTGATACCAAAATTGCACATTTCATTTAACGTTTGGAATATTAAGGAATTTGTCTTTAATATAACCTCTTGCACATTACAATTTCTTAGTTAAAATGTTTAACCTAATTTAAACTTATGTCTTCCTAACATATATTACAGATGTGTCCAAGATCTAAATTTTTTTGGAAATGAATACAAAACCCTCTCAAATGTTTCCAACGATATCCTTTCTCTTGGTGAATGAATTTTTTTGAAAATAATGCTTAGTGTTAGTCATATATTTTTTCCTATAGAACTTATTAAAACTATTTTTTGTTTTAATTATGGAATTCTAAAAATTTGTATATTTTTAGGAATTAATAAAAATCTTTGTAATTATTTATTAGTGCCAAAATGATTGTTATTTCATCAATTATTCACAGATCCAAGCATAGGTTGAAAAGGTGATGATTGATTTGATTTTTTATGCTTGCTTTTATTCTAAAAAAGGTGATGTTGTTAGAGGATATTCATTGAGATTTCATTATTTATCTTTCTCTCCTTTGTATAAGGGTAGAGTCCCTTTCACAAAATTCCATTTAACATTAATTAAGTAAACAAACCTAAACCTAGTATGTGGCACTTAAAATTAGATTTAAAACAAGGTTGAATCAATGAATTAACATGGAAACCTCCTTAGTCAACTCCATTCCACTTTGATGAATCCTTGAATGAAGAATACATATTTCATCCATAACTCATTAACTATGAAGATTATGCTAGCCTCAGTAATTGAATCAAGTATAAAAATGAAGCTAATGATCTATTTAAATCAGACCAAGTCCCTACCTAATTTGTTCAAATGTTTATGAAAGCAAGGGTGATATCCTTATGATAATTATATATATAGTATCCAAACTCCTTTTGAACTTAAGTACAAAAATTATGAGTCATTAATTATTAGAAAGGATTAAACCCTTCCAAACCAAGATAAAAACATTTTACCCACCTCATTTGTATGAATACAAACAAATATATAATTGACTAATTAAATCCATATGTCTCCCATGTCAATATCAACAAAATTAAGTTAGTTCTAGCTAAGCAACTCCACCTGGACCAAAACCAAATTTTATTTGACCAAGTCCAATAATCAAGCTGATAATTGGAAAATACATCTTATCATGTTAATAATTATATACCCAATAATTCACAACATCAATAACAATAAAACAACTAAGCATCCAAAAATTGGTAATATAATGTCAATTAGACCTCTAGGTCACCAAAATTAGGTTTTTCTTACCCCCATACATTCCATGCAAGTGCATGTTATTTTCCAAATATGGGATGACATAAATAATACCCTAAATTTTCTACAATATGGGAGCCAAAATGGAAACATGAAATACAAGTTTGAGTAGCTTTATGCTTACCCATTTGATTTAGACATGCTAAAAATATTTTTTCCTCTTTAATCCAAACCACCAAAGTTTAAAAAATACTAATGAAAAAATGATCCTAGGGAACATGTTAAATAATTGATCATGTCATGCCAAGAAGTATTTTACAATGACAACTTGTTGCACATACTCTTTCCTTGGACCATAGGAGGATAAGGTTTAAAATGGTTCTTGAATCTCCCAAGTGATTTAATCAAAACATCTGTAGATATTTATAAGATACTTTTAAATCACTTGTCTTATACTTTATACTATGAACTCATAAGGATGGATTTGTGAAATTCTAAAAAAATAAATGGAAAAATATTATCTATTTTATTACAATGTTAGAGAGGTCTAGGTAGTAGAATCCCGTCATCCATTCTTGAAATAAATTTAGTTATCATCTTTGTCACCATTTTTAAAAAAAAAATCATTTGCAAGTCCATTTTAAAAATATGTTTGATGAAACTATCAAGAAATGAGTTCATATCAAAATTTCCATTGTAGTTAAAGGAATAGTGAATTTTTTTTATAAGGATCACCAAAATCATCCCCACTTCAAAAAGCCTATTTTCCTTAGTAAGAACAAAAACCTAGTTGGGGATAGAGTAAAATATTCAAAGCATATTCAAAATGTTCAAAGTAACTGAACATTACCATTCCTAGGGGATATCATGAACAAGAACTAAAAATAAGAATCCATACTTCTCTAGGGGAATCACTAGAAGTAGTATTTTGTAAATGATTATTTGCAACCATGATTTTTTTTCCATGAACTCAATTATTTGATTAAATCATTTCGAAATCCAAAAGGTTTAAGTAAAATGAGTGTTGTTAGTTTTAGAAAATTATAGGGAATTCAACTAGTACATGAATGAAACTAAAGAACTACATTGAGGATTTGAATGATAATGAATATATTAAGTTATAAGTGCATCCACATCAAAAAATAAAAAAATTAGGTATATAGGAGGATCCATTTCCAAAACATGACCAACCTCTTTCACAACCAAGTCAAGTTTAAAATTAACCAAAAATTATCCCAATCCTATAATGTATTTGTTGGTCATATCAACCATATAGACAATTATATCACAATAATAAAAATTAAAGCCTAAATTATGAATCAAAATTAGGTAAACAAAAATCATTGTTGAAAGACCACCTCTACCCACCCATAAAAGAAACTATAACCTTGTAGAGTAGTTTGAGAAAACACCAGCCCAAATCTATATTTTGGATATTCTCAAAACATCTACTATTCATAATGACATATTGTATAAAACACTTAAAATTTAAAGAGAACGTAATCACATTGATCCATCCCAATTATAAGCACTCATTGTTTCCCTATCCTCAAAACATTATCTTTCCCTCAAGAAAAATGACATGTTTCTCATTATTCCATCCCATAATTTTCATTTATACATCGACACTTATACTACTAAGAAAAAAGTAAAATAGGTACCTGTATTCAATATAACAAGCCTAAAAATATGCACTTTGACATTCATCAAACATATTGATTACTCTATAGTAGCATTGGACTCAAACACAATCAAAATCATGGTATATGATAATGTAGAAAGGGAATCATTAGAAACTATTCATATTCCTATCATGCTTGTGAGTGTCACTTAATAATATTTTATAAATTGGATTGATCCTAATATCCCATAAAACATATTTTTTGATTGACCATGGATTCATACCATGAAAATTACCCCATCTACCTTCCATCAATACATAAAAGTTCCACAATCGGACTTAAAAGTGGCAATCCATATTGATGATCAACCTTTCCAATATTTGAAAATTATTCAAGAGTCATACCATAAGACCAGATATTATCTCATCATAAATAATTATTATGAAAAACACATGATCTATATCACTAAATACAAAAAAATAATCTTCTTAAATATATCTAGATGATCTACCATCCACATTCAAACCTCCACCTTATATATCCCATGTTAAGATCTTTGAAAAGAGATATGGATAATATGAAATTCGAGATGCTTTAAATAATTTAATAAAGCCTCATATATATAATAAAATCCATGGTAAGGATAACATAAATATTAATAAAAAAACACAAATCATATTAGTTTAATAAAACCACTTTTTTCAGAACAAGCTTCCTTGTTACTGAATAGTTTAAGAGCTCTAATGAATCTTGTCTATATAATGATGTATTAGTCTCAAATTTATAAAGTAAACAATATCATATATAAAAATGTTTTCAATCATTATTTAGAAATGAAATGGACTATAACATCATGATTATGGATTCAAAGTATGTACCCAAATTCATGCAAACAAATAATATTATGATATTGGTTATAAATTCCTAAGAGATCAATATGAGGACATCGGTTATATTTCTATTTTTTTTTTTTGAGGAAACTTATTCTAACATCAAAATATATTCCTTCAATAAAATCTTTGAATATCCTCATTCTACCAACCTTTTCAATAACACTATTATTATTACCATAAAACTAAATAACCAATACCCTTAATTCATTAACTGGAACCAAAAAATTCATGTCTTTTGATCTCTCCCAAACTAAATGAGGC
Source organism: Torreya grandis (assembly GCA_037957365.1). Classification (NCBI taxonomy): domain Eukaryota; kingdom Viridiplantae; phylum Streptophyta; class Pinopsida; order Cupressales; family Taxaceae; genus Torreya; species Torreya grandis. The sequence continues at coordinate 246,403 of JARHVA010009044.1, forward strand.
CATTACATAATTAATGGGACTTTAGTATTTAATTATATTACACCATCATAGAAAACAAATTTGAAATTAAATTAGATAAATTATCATATTTTGGGTAAAAGGAAGAGTTCCTTCATCATAATAAATCTAAAATTGAAAAAGAAGAAAAAACATATAAAATTGAAGTCTCCTAGTGGATACCTATTTGAGGATCTATCAAAGCAAAAAAAATAAAAAACAATAAAATAAAAGAAATGGGTCTATCAGTGAAAACTTTTCTAAGGAACCAATAGATGAAGAACTCAACCCTGCCCCCATGTTAGTACAACTACATGATGACTCCAAATGACTTTTTGAGCACACCATCAATGTCAACATTAAAATAAAATACAATCCTAAAATCATTAAACTTGGGAATCCTATTGATCCTAAAGAAAACAAATCCTTGATCATAATTTTAAAATATTTTTTAAACAAGTATATTAGAGAAAGCATTTAAAATAGGTACTTGAGATTCCTCTTGTAATGACATAATTTAAAAATGGATCTACATCATTTGTTAAAGAAACCATTAAGGTTAACATTGGAACAATTAAAAGATAATCTCATGATAATAAATCTAAGGGATTGTATTAATCCCTAAGAATAGGTGTTGTCACCAAATATTTCACCATATAAGAGGGTTTTCAATCCTCTTCTATATTTGGGCAACATGGAAACACTTTCAGGTATGTAAGTGTACCTATGGTGGAAGTGAACATCTAGATTTAAGGGATAGCTCCCTGAATGTGTCTTGAAATGCTCAAACCTATGATATCTAGTTTATTATGGGGAAAATATTTATAATTTTCTTTAAATGAACCTGATATAGGAGGTAATATACCAATATGTTTTCCATATGACCATCATAGTTTCCTGCACTAAGAAACAAGGCATACAAACTAACTTCTAAGTCTTATGGATTCTAACATGAGTATTTCAATGTAGAGGTGTGATGCATGAATCAACACAATGAAAATGGAATATAGGGTATATTTCACACTCCAAGGATAATAAAACACTTTAAATAGGCCTAACACACTTGAATACACTCTACATGACCTATTAGTGTAGGAACTCTTGGACAAACATGGAATGATAAGGGAAGAAAGGATAAATATTTATCACTTTGAATCACCATACATCACTTGCACACTGAACAAAATTGTTCATCGAATTTAAATAATATTTTATTTAATGTTCAAAGGAAATGTATGACATCATTCTATCAAGGATTCACCATACATGGAGTGGAATTAGATTACAAATTCTAAAATGGTAACTACTTATAGAATTTAAGAGAGAAGTGAGAAAAGAGAAGTCCAAAGGTCACTTTGACACTTATCATGCTGAGATAAGGAATTAAATGTATAAAATAATGAAGTAGGAGACAAAATATCTAAGGTCTAACAGGTCAAAGGGCTCTCCAAGTTATGCAACTCATGAAATGTGTCGTAGGAGTTTTCATTCTGCACAAGAAAAATGTCTTCATCATTCACCCCTTTTAGAACATAACAGAATAGAATAGGGAGAAGTATAATGTAAAATTGATAAAGATGACTGATAAAACATAGTTGATGAATATTCAAATTATTATTATGAAAATGGATCTATTTTAGTTTACAATCACATCAGAAATGCATTTGACTTAGAACCTCTCTAACTGGTCATACCAAGCATATATTTGTTGATTAGCTCAGTGTCTAGAAGGGTGAAGAAAGAGATTCATGGTTTTGGACCTTTTTTACCACTTACAAAGCATGAAAAGCATTGTAATGAGTATGTGAAATATTAAGAGTCATCTCCAAACCTTCTCCCACATGTCACACTCTCTTATGGGTTGTACAAGTGCCAAACTCTTCCTTTTTTAGTTGATTTCCTAATTTTTAGTTAGATAACTTGCAAGTTTCAGATGAAATAACATTCCTAACAATAAAAACTACCCTCTTTGATGTTTTAATGAAACTTAGGACACTTTCACATTTTAAAAACCATGCCACTTGCATTTAAGACCCCTAAATGGCTCCTAAGTGACTCAAAATGACATATAAACTAATTAGAAAATGACCAAGGCTAAAATGGAATTAGATTACATCAAATAGATTATAATAAACCTTATGAAAAAATATTATACCCCTATATAAGTTTTTAGTATAGGGTGGTTGACCCATTTTGACTTGTGGTCAAAATAGTCAACAACAGGAATTATTTTTTGTACTCAAAATAATTTTTAGGCATATTTGCTTTATAATATGAAGAATTCAAAATGGTGTGTTATATTTTTGTTCCTAATTCACCCTGGTATAATTACATTTACACTTTATTCCATGATTTCATCCTCTCTCTTGATCTTTCACATAACTAAAAAAACATCCAATATGCATCTAACTTCACCCTCCTTGGAAACACTTGGTATAGTATGAGATATTATTGTACCCTATTAAGGTGATTAAATTTACAAGAATCAAACTATTGAGCAAGGAATTTCACAATGACATTTTTGGATTGTACAATTGACATGTTCCTAGAAAATAAAATACATAGAAGAGGATATTATTAGATATTGATGAACACATGAAATATTTTATACTGTCCTAAAATTTAAAAAATCCATAATTCCACAAATTATATATATATATATATATATATATATATATATATATATATATATATATATCCAAAAAAAAAAGAAAACTAAAAATATTCTTTAATTGAAAACCATTTTTATGGTTGGTTGGGAGATTACCATGATGAAAACAAATTTATGGAATCATGTGTAAATTATTTGTCGACAAGTTCTCTAAAGTTGGGGACAAGCCCACTCCATTCAACCCTATATATTATAAATAAATAATTGTAAACATAACCTCATACACATTGTTATTTTTTATTTTAACAATGATAAGGACATGGAAAAAATCTTGAAACATTTATTGGAAATTTTATTGATATATCATATCCTTTTAAGGGCACACTATGACACATTGTCATAATTACGCATGGATTATTAGGCACATGGTTATTATGAGCTGTATTCATTATATATCCAATCTTAAATTCCTCCAACATTCCATTTGTTATCACCTTCATTCCAACTACTTAAATTTTTCCCTTTATTTTTAACCTCTTCATTAGTAGTCAAAAAAATCAAAGATGAGAAAAACTAAAAGAAAAAAAAAAAAGAAACTCCAAAACCGAAAAACATGTTTGTCTCAGTCTAATTCATATTAAAATCTTAGTTCAACTTTAAAAAAATAATTGTAACTTTATTAGGATATATCATTCCCAATCTAACCTCCTTACATACATTGATTCTTAGGTAAAATTGAAGCTATCATTATCACTGATCACCAAATTCAATGCTATTAACTTGATAAGGGACAAAACATAATTTACTTTTGTATGTGTTTTTGTTACATCATCATCATCATCATCATCATCATCATCATCATCATCATCATTATCATCATCATCATCATCATCATTATTATTATTATTATTATTATTATTATTATTATTATTATTATTATTATTATTATTATTATTATTATTATTATTATTATTATTATTATTACTAATTTTTTATGTTTTTTCCTTATTTTTTGCATTTGTGTTGCACCTATTTTATATTAAAACAATGCCATCATGGTTCTTCATATCATAGTGCACCTTTTAACATGCTATAGTAAACACTAGATTTCTTAAATATTTTGAAATTAGTGTAAGATTATAAACATTAATCATCACATACCAAACATTAATTTATCAATATTAATTCTTAAAATTATGTATAAATAGTTATCAAAAACTAAAATTCATTCTCACTAACTAAATGAGACTCGTAAAGAAAATCCATGAACTAGACATAGCCATAATCATCACACTCAGCCATCACATGAGAAACAACCCAAAAGTATTTCTCCCATGCCCATAAATATCACCATAATTATTCCATTTTAATAAATCTTATCACTTTTATATCCCATCCATCTATTTTATCCTCACATGCCCTCTTTAATGAGCATCATCCTTAATAATAATTCCACTAGGGAAATTCTTGTGCACCCATCTTTCTCCTTATTTTACTCCCTTATTTGAATATTTTTTCTCCTTCCATTTGAAATTTGATTTCAAAGAGGGGAGGATGTAGACACCCTAATAATTCCACATTAGTTTCTCCATTAATCTACTATCATCTAATGTGTCATCACCCTAAACAAACCTAGTTTTATTATTAACATAGTAACAACACCATTTTCATTAACTAATATACACCATGTTAATCTCATTTAAGCCCATTCTAATCCTGCTATAGAACTATTTGAATAATTTAGTAAATAATCATTATTAATTAAGTTAATCAACTCTTGGTTACATCCATAGATAATTAGCCAATTAATCATTATTATTTAGTTAATTAATTCCTAACTAATTTCATGGATACAAAATTATTATAATTAATCAATTAACTAAGTAATTATCCTCATCCATTTTAAAATCCAAGTCAATCTCAATAAATTAAACACTTCATTAAATAATAATAAAATCAAACATACCAACTCATTAATCAATGTAACCAAATAATGCCTTAATTAAATGCTCTCACATCCAAAAAGTGAATAATTTAAATGAACTAAATAAATCAACAATGAATAAAATCAATTATATGAAAAGTAAAAACATAAAAACCCTAGGTCAGTTCTCATCCATCTATCCAAAATCACAATTAATCTCCACTTTCCATTTCCCCCATCTAAAACCTATAAATTCACTCTTTTCCCCTTCTCATTTTATCATAATAAAAGTAGGAGAGTGATATAGACATAATCTTGGACATGAAAAAATATTAATTTTATCTTGTAAATATATACATCATCCTCCATAGTTTCATTCTATAGTTTTTTTTCACAATTCCATTGAAGCAACCATGATCCATCTATCACATGAGGAAATCTACACCAACAAAGGAGATCTTCACCAACTTGGTGAGTGATGTTAAATTATTTGTATATTTAATTTTCATCACTCATAATTAATTTTAAATTTATAAAAGGAACTTATATTTTTCTTAGCTTCTATTCAAGTTTTAAATATTATCATTTATATTATCAATTGACAACCACATTTTCCATTAAGTCTAAAGTTTGATTGCGTAGTCGATAAAATTATTGAAATATCAAGGAAAAGAATTGTCTTACCATATACATTACACTATATTGAATTATATATATTTTATAAATAGGTTTTTTTATGATTTATAATTTCACTTATGATAATAGTAATTGAATCATCATCCAAAATGACATTACAAAATCCATCTCCACTTTTAGTCTAAAGCATTCAATTAAATTTGTAGCTTCAACCTCATTATTTATAGCTTTTAGACAAAAATAGACCACCACCCCCTATAATAATTTTCATATTTATATAATTTTATTTTTTTTTCTTTTGCCTTTATGTGTTATCTTTATAACGTAACTTTATGTTTGATCTTAGAAATATTTCTCTTTGTATTAGAAACCATTGGCCCACTATGAATGCTATGTTTTGTATGCATAATGAGAAATAAGGTGGTTTTAGTTGACCCCAACCTTCACCTAATGAATATTTTAGTGATTCCTACATATTCAATACTCTTAAGATGGAATTCAACCTACATGTAGTTATTGACATTAGGTTTACGTGTATAATATTTATCATTTAATGAAACTAGTAATCTAACTTTGAATACTTTGAAAATGGAAAATTTGGTTTGGATTTGAGGTGTTTTATATTTTATTAGGATCTTCTCCTTATTATTAATGGATTAATTGGAAGGAATGGGATTCCTTTGAATGTGTAAGTGTTTTAGCATGCTTGAAAAATGTCTACCATATGAGCAATATGCTTAGATGTACATTGTATTTATATCTAACTATTTTGGTGTTTGATCATTCCAAAAGCATGTTAAATATTGGGGAGAACCCATAAAAAGTATTTTAATTTTAAAATTTATCATTGATTGGTACTAGAGGAGTCTATTAAACATGGAAAAGTATACAATCCTAAAACTATCCGAGAGTGGTGGTTTTATTTAGAATGTATGAAAAATGATTTGATGATATGGAAATAGTATTAATATTATTTTAATTATGCTGAAAAGGTAATATGGAATTCATGTAGGTGACTTACAACATGCCAAAATAAATATTTGAAGCAATAATAAATATTTGAATACTATAAATTATGCCAAAATATGAATTTCATACTCTTTTAGTCTTGAATCTATATGACACAATGACCAAAATTGACCTCTTTTGATGTGAGGTGTGTATCTTGCATGTTACTCATCTAAAAATAATAGAGTTAAGTATATCATGTTAAATAAAACATGTAATCATATCGATTGAAGTCATCATATTCAATGCACATATGAAACATGCAATGTAAGGAACATGAGGGTCATGTCATGATAAATATAACATTTTGGCATCAATTAGTAACCATTTGTAATGTAAGTAATGAGTGAGAATAAATAGTAAAGGTTAATGATATTAATCATGAGAACATAAGGAAGAAATCAGGACATGGATCATCATACCAAAAACATAGCAAACTTCACAAGCTAAATAGACAATCCTAGATTAACCAATTGATAAGCATGTAACCATGACCATTTATGCACACAATAAAAGCACACACAATAGCACTGAATGTTGTAGAGAACTCCAAGTGAGACATATAATTGACATTAAAATGTCACACACATAAGGCCAAGGGATGAAAATAAAATGTCACACACATAAGATCAAGGGCCATAGACAATGGACAATTAATGTCACACACATAAATCTAATGGACAAAAAGAAAAAAACAAGTAGTGGTTAACCTATTGTGAAAATAAACAATATCAATGAATCATAGAATAATTCAACTAATCTATACTATGAATGTATGACAATGTCACACCATAGTAAAATAATATATTCATTTATTTTAGCATTGAAACTAGTATGAGTAATATTAAATATCTATAAATAATAATTGTATCTCAAAAGTATAAACAAAATGGTCATAGAATATATAACATGTATCAATAGAACATATAGAATAAAATTACCATAGCATTGGTATGCCCCTAGGTGTAAGAATGACATGATATATGAATATATGTATCATGTGTATCTATATGTCCTACATCTCACTTATATATTATGAAATTCATGTAAATATAATATAGAATATGTAATCTAACATTTATGCAATAAATAATGTATATGACTAATGTGACTAGAAACAAGTCATGCTTAGCTCTCAATTTATGATTTTTAAAAAGTTTTACATTATTTAGTATTTTTTAAATATTTTAAAACTTGGCATACATTGATATAATAAATAAAATCTAATTAGCAAGGATTTGAGAATAGAAGAATGGAAAAGATCCAAAAAATGCATATGTTAATGTTTAATGTACACCAAATGTAATAACATGTCAATGTAGATTAAGTGAAGCCATATTATATGTACTTAAGGATATGATATTAATGTATATGGGTTAAGGGAGATTCCAATAGGTGTCATGCATTTCCTTTAGCTGGTTATATGAGTCTAAAATATTGGGAGAAATAAGTAACTTATGGAATTAGTACATTGGTTAAATGAGTGGGCCTACATATTGAGTATGAGTTTTCTCATCTATTATTTGTAATATAGTTTTATACATATGAGATGAATATCATTTTAAATAATATCATGTAAATTTTTAGTGTTATACTTTTTATAAGTATATTAGAGGTATCCCCCTTAAATTGGAATTGTAATTTTTTTTCCTTCTTTAAGGAGTATTATATGGGATTTCCTTACTCTAAGGGTGTTATTCTATTTTTGAATAAATATTTCATATTAATGAATCTCGGCCCACAAATATTTTTTATGTTTTCTTGATCTATGTTATATTATGCATAATTAAATTATTAATCTCTTGTGTGTGTGTGTGTGTGTGTGTGTGTGTGTGTGTGTGTGTGTGTGTGTGTGTGTGTGTGTGTGTGTGTGTGTGTGTGTGTGTGTGTGTGTGTTTATAAGTATATTAGAGGTATCCCCCTTAAATTGGAATCGTAATTTTTTTTCCTTCTTTAAGGAGTATTATATGGGATTTCCTTACTCTAAGGGTGTTATTCTATTTTTGAATAAATATTTCATATTAATGAATCTCGGCCCACAAATATTTTTTATGTTTTCTTGATCTATGTTATATTATGCATAATTAAATTATTAATCTCTTGTGTGTGTGTGTGTGTGTGTGTGTGTGTGTGTGTGTGTGTGTGTGTGTTTATAAGTATATTAGAGGTATCCCCCTTAAATTGGAATCGTAATTTTTTTTCCTTCTTTAAGGAGTATTATATGGGATTTCCTTACTCTAAGGGTGTTATTCTATTTTTGATTAAATATTTCATATTAATGAATCTTGGCCCACAAATATTTTTTATGTTTTCTTGATCTATGTTATATTATGCATAATTAAATTATTAATCTCTTGTGTGTGTGTGTGTGTGTGTGTGTGTGTGTGTGTGTGTGTGTGTGTGTGTGTGTGTGTGTGTGTGT
>JARHVA010009044.1:260000-292500 GCA_037957365.1 Torreya grandis
AACAAGACCTTGAGAGAAGGAGGGATTAACTGCACTCATATAACTAGAGGAGGGTGTGAATAAGGTAGAATCATTAAATGTTTTACTGAGGAATAGTCCATTGAATCAACTACTCAAGGCATTTGATACATTTGGTATACTTTTTGTCATACCTTCTTAATTTATTATTTTCTAGCCCATTTGCAAGATGGGTGGGTGAAATGAATTAAATATCATTGATGATAAAAATAATGGAAATGTCTAAATGTTATATATCTTAATTTAATTTATTATAATATATAAGGAGATATCATCCCCACTACTTATATTTTTCCCTTTATATGTAGCCTCTTCATTATTAGTCAAAAAAATCAAAGATGAGAAAAACTAAGAAAAAAAAAAACCAAAACCCAAAAAGGAGTTTGTCTAGCCTCATTCATATTAAAATATTTGTTCAAATTTTAAAAAATAATTTCAACTTTATCTAGATATATCACTCCCAATACAATCCCCTTATACACATTGATGCTCAGGGAAAATCAAAGTTATCATTATCACTGATCACCAAATTTAATGTTATTAACATGATAAGGGACAAAACATAGATAAATTTTGTGTGGGTTTTTGGTACTTTATTATTATTTTATTATTGTTTACATTTTTGTTAGACCTATTTTTTTATTACAACAATACGATCATGGTTATTCATATCACATTGTATATTTTTATATGCTATAATAAACACTAGATTTCTTAAACATTTTGAATTTAGTGTAAGATTATAAACATTAATCATCACATCCCAAACATTCATTTATCAATATTAATTCTTAACATTCTATCAAAATAATTATCCAAAACTAAAATTCATTCTCACTAAATAAATGAAAATCATAAAGAAAATCCATGAAACTAGGCATAGCCATAATCATTACACTCAACTGTGACATGAGAAACAACGAAAATTATTTCTCCCATGCCCATGAATATCACCAATATTCTTCCATTTCAATCACTCTTTTCAGTTTGAGATCCCATCTACTTATTTGATCTTCACATGCCCTCTCTAATGGGAATCATCTTTAATAATCATTCCAGTAGGGGCATCCTCAAGTACCCATCTTTCTCCTTATTTGAATACTTTTTGCTCCTTCCATTTGAAAAATTATTTTAAAGAGGATAAGATGTAGACACCCTAATAATTTCACATCAATTTCTCCACTAATATACTATCATCTAATCTATCATCACCCTAAACAACCCTCACTCTACCATTAGCACACTAACATCACCATGTTAACTAACTAATATACACCATGTTAATCTCATTTAACCCCATTAGAATCCAACTATAGCACTACATGAATAGTTTAGTAGGTGATCATTATTAATTAATTTAATCAACTCTTGATTACATTCTAAAAATAGTTAGCTCATTAATCATTATTATTTACTCAATTAACTCCTAACTAATTCAATGGATACAAAATTAATTAATTAAGTAATTATCATTATCCATGCCAAACACCAAGTCAAGCTCAATCAATGAAATACTTTATTAAATAATAATATAATCAAACATACCCACTCATTAATCAATGCAACCAAATAACTCCATAATTAAATGCTCCCACATCCAAAAAGTGAATAATTTTAAAAAAATTATATAAATAAACAATCAATAAAATCAATTATATGAAAAATAAAAATATAAAAACCCTAGGTCAATTCTCATCCATCAAACCCACAACTAATCTCCATTTTCAATTTTCCCCTTCCAAAATCTATAAATTCACTCTTTCCCCCTTCTCATTTTATCATAATACAAGTAGGAGAGTGATATAAAAATCGTCTTGGCCTTGGGAAAAATATTAATATTATATGTAAATAATGTAATCATCCTCCATAGATACATTCTACAAATTGTTTTTCACACTTCCATTGAAGCAACCATGATACATCTATCACATGAGCAAATCCACATCAACAAAGGAGAGATTTAGCCATTGGGTAAGTGATGTTAAATTATTTGTGTATTTAATTTTTCTCAATTAGAGGCAATTTTAAAGTTATATTAGGATCTTATATTTTTCTTAGTTTCTATCCAAGTTTTAAATATTATCATTTACATTACTAATTGACAATCACATTTGTAATCAGGTGTAAAACTTAATTGCATAGTCGATAAAACTTTTGAAATGTTATGGAGAAGAAATGTCATACCAAATACATAGAATCATATTGAATGTTATATATTTTATAGATAGGTGTTTTATGATTTATCATTTCAATTATGATAATAATAGAATCACCATCCAAAATGACATCAAAAATCCATTTTTCACTGTTAGTCTAATACATTAAATTAAATTTGTAGCTTCAACTTCATTATTTCTATCTTTTAGACAAAAATAGACCACCCACCCCCTATAATAATTTTCATATTTGTATAATTTTATTATCCATTTTTGAACAAATAGTGCCACTTGATCCCTTTTGCCTTTATGTTTTGTCTTTAGAAGGTAACTTTATGTGTGATATTAGAAATATTTCTCTTTGTATATGAAACCATTGGCCTGGTTTAAACACTATGTTTTGTTTGCATAATGAGAAATAAGATGGATTGAGTTGGCCCCAACCACTCCCTAATGGTCTAAAATTATAAATTTGTAAAATTATACACGGATAAATTAAAGTCCCATAATTTGTTTTAGATTGTGCCAAAATTATATATAATCCTATACATATATATTTTGACTTGTTCTAAAGATGAAAACTGATTTATTATTTTTTGTAAATTAGATGTTTAATTCCTAAATAGTAAATGGACCCGAGTAGATAAAATTAGTAAATAATATACAATAATCAAGATAATAATTTTTGAAATTTTATTGTAGCTAGGTCTTTTCTTAAACTAGTAATGAGAGAGAAAATTAAACTTATCTAATTCTATGTTGTTCTTACAAAGATAAGGTCTAGAAATCTATGTGCAGGCTTCAAAGATTGTCTCAAACAAGAATTTAGAGTTCGTTTCTCGATTGGACAAGAGTGCCAAAAGTGGGACACCTTGCATTCTAGTGATGTAGTCTTATCTTAGCATTATTTTCCAGATGATCTAAGCTTTTTGGGTTTTGTGTATGAGGTCTATTTGACCCTACATATGAAATATCAAATATTAAAAGTTTATGGAGATTGTTATGTACCTAATTTAGTCCTTAATAGCCTAGGTCCTCTTTATGCTTGAAATTGAATGTAAAATTTAGAGAAAGGAGATTAGGGGTTAGTGTGTAAATGATATGTTGGACATACTTCAAACCTCATGTGTGGGCACACTACATACATATCAATACTTTGAGCAAGAATCAAGCTATATGTGTTTCTTGCATTGAAGTCCTTGGTGTAATAGTGTGATGGAAATATACGTAAATGTGAAATTAGGTGTACTTGGAATGACTATGGACTAGTGTAAAGGTTTGAATAAGCTTGAAATACTATTGGATGGTTATATTCAAATAATAGGGAAAAGTGCTTGACTGGTCTTGCTTGTATTCTTGCTTCTCTCTTGTAAATGAGTGCCAACCCTTCTAAATGGACTTTGAATGCCATTTTATAAGAAATTTAATGATTGTGAGTGAAATTAATTTTTTTTAGGCCAACATGAATTAGGATAAGGATTCATAATAAAATGACCAATTGAAGCCTAAAATCACTTGGACAATAGTGCCAAAAATAGTACACACTGGATTTCCATTCTATAGTCCAAGTTTGGGTACTATTATCCATGGAGAATAAGACTTGGGGGATGGATTAATATTAGAAATAGTAATCTATGTCTATAAGGGTTTAGTATGAGAGGATACAGATGACTGGGAATCAGTGAAAACATGCCTATGAGGGTCATGAGAGTAAGCAAGATGGACCTGTGGATTGGGTGTCATTAGCCACACTCAAGTTACAAAATTTCACATTTTATATGACTATATTTCTGCCCCCTTTATTATAGTGATGAAAAAAATCAAAAATACTAGGATAAAGGAAAAATAGAAAGAATACTTGAACTTACGTATAGAGGTGAAGCTAATGAAGCTATGTGATGTTGGATGTGTGTAGAGAGAGCATGGTGTGCAGTGTGAATCTATAATTTAAAACATAAAGTTGGATTATTTCCTACTAGATATAATATATCTAAAATAAGAATGTATAAAATTTGGGTAAGAGAGAGAGGAAGAGAAAGGAATGAATACATCTCATCGTGTACATGAACCGATGCAAAACCTGTTGTGATGTTGGATTGTGTTGGGTGTTTTTTGTACCAAAAGTAATATCATGAATGGAGCTATGTTCTCAATTCCTTGGAAGTTTTTCAAGAATGTAAACGCAAGCCCTTGAGCAATATTTTTTCCAAATGAGTTAAGCTAAGGAATCATGTTTGTGTTAGTCGATATTTAGACTATGTCTCCAATCCCTCTAAATAGGTGGCTCAAGAATATAAAGGTGAGTTAGTCCCTTGGCTCCATTATTGCCTCATAAAATGAAGATATCAAGTAATATTAGTATTGAATATATATCATATGAGATGGTTCCTGAAGCCCATGAATGTATTGTGATCTAACAATGTTAGTGTGAATAGCCAAATATATGTTATAAACTAGGCCACACTTGGCCATTTTGAAAGATGGAGATTAGGCTTGTATGAAAGCCACTTTGAAATCAGTGCAACAGGATTATGTGAAAGCCAAATTGGGAACTCGAGTACTCAAGAAGTTAATCTTGTATGAAATTTAAACTTGATATAGTGAGTACAATATATCTAGAACTATAGCAAGGTTTGTATTGAGAGATTTTTATATCAACAGGGGTATGCCTATATAGATATAATAATGAAATAACATGTGTAATGTACTAAACTAGAATCAAAAGTGTTGGTTGTTGTCAAAGAGAGATGGAGCATGATGTCCATCATGACATCTAAAAAATAAGGAAATGCATGATATGGATCATGATATTACAAATAGGAAAATTAATTAGGCAACAATCATATAAAATAAAAAGAAAAAAGCATAAAAAAGTGGCCAAGGGGCCAATCAATTAAGGGACATGGGCACATGTCATTCAAATTGTAAAATAAGCATATAAGGAATGTTCAAATTCCACACACACATATAATTAAAACAAGCAAGATGGTGTGGAAACCACAATCACATAAATGAGTACAGTCAAAGGACATTGGAAAATGTCCTAAGGCACACACATGAATAGAAAGAAAGACATTATAAAATTTCCTAAGGCATATACAAGAGACAAGAAGGAACTATAAATTCAATCCAACAAGCTATGTTAAGCAAGAAAATAAATAATGTAATAACTAAAAATATAGAATCACATCTAACTAATCAAAGAAAGAGTGAAATTATGTAAGACACATTTACTACAAGACAAGGTATATGTTAAGAGATACACAAGTTCTAGATATTAGTGAAATGTTGATTCAATAATCTATGTAATCTAGTACGTAATGTACATCATCATGATAACTTGGAGTGTGTAGTGTATGAATGACATAACTTGGATGGTGTAGTTGTGTAGAAGATGCCCCCAATGGGTATGTATATTGATGTCTATCTAAACTGTAGAAGTAGGATGCCCCCTCAATGGGTAGAGTGAAGTAATCAAGGATCTAGATGTCACTGCACACACTAAAACAAGATTAAGTGAAGCATGGTAGTGTAGATAAATAAAAATATATATCATAAAACAATAAATGTAAGTATAGTATAGTAGTAGCAATGTAAAGTATGGATGATGCATAAAATTGAAATGTTTTATGTTTTGGATATATTTGAATATTTTTTGTATTTTTGATATTTTATATTATTTTTGTATTTTTAAAATAATCTATGTACAAAAAGGACTAAGAAAAAATGGTATTAAATGACAAGTCTCATATGAGACTCCCTATCATGGTGTCTTGTATCAAACAAAGGTATCATGCATGATCATGAAGCATGATGGAAAGGCTAAGACTGTGACTCTAAAATCTATGTGCATTATAACTACTCTAATATCTATAAAGTAGAAACTAAATGTAGGATTCCCCTATAACTCTAAGAAGTGGATGAAACTAAGGGACTCTTAGGGACCCATCTGGAAGTAGGAGAGTTTATCTGAAAGTGTGCTTTTATGTTTAGAAGCATGAGATCTCAATGTTACTATTCTTGGCATAAATATTGTAGGTGGAAGCTATCTAAAATACTAAAGTTATGGATGTGTATGAACTCTTTTTATTGGTGATGGGTTTCTCAACTATGTCTAAATCCATAGTAGAGGAAGAACTGTAACTGGTGAAGAAACTGAAAATGGTCAAAAAGCTAAAATTAGTGACTGTAAAGGAGGTAGATCTGAAGTGGGGTGTGGTAACTCATATAGAACTCCACCAAATCTAATAACCTAATTATCATGAATGAATTTCATGCATCTATGGTCTATAAATGATAATGCTTGAATTTTATAATTCCATGGGCAACCAAGTAACATATCAAAAACTCCTGCACTAGGAACTATGGTGAAATGTTGGGTCACATATATTGGAATAGTCTATAAAGGAAGTGAAATCTCTCCAAATAAACTCTATTTATACCCACTACATCCATTGATAAATATATCTATTAGAGTGATATCCTACTCTAAAAATCCTAAATGCTGTAATAATGTAATGATGCACATGTTGAGGCTAGAACCATTATTAATGAGAACATTGTAAATGGGTTGATTATGAATATGTGCTCTAAGAAAGAGTGAATTATAATCTAAATTATCCTTAATAATACCCTGATCTAAGAAGGATATTGAAGGTCTAGTTGAAACCCTAGACTCATACACACCAATCATACTTCTCAAAGGATGTGACTCAATTGAAGGTGCCTGGTATGTAACTGGTGGAGGATGTGCATGATATGTTTGGTGAACACCTGATGTGATCTCTTTATCTTATTTATAATGTTCTGTAAATGAATATGAGAATATTTTCAAAGCTTTATCCTATGTTGGCTTTGCCTATGGAGGTTCAACTAAAATTCCAAGATCAAGTAGGTTGTCATCTATCAAGTCTTGTATCTTATATCTTAAACTGATGCATCTATTTGTAGTGTGGCCTTGTGCCCAATCAAAATAAAAAAATGCATGTTGATCATTTCCCCATAGAAGAGGCTTTGCTAGATCAACTTCCTGAATAAGAGGGAGAGTGATGATGTTACATTCTAATAACTATTGTAAAAATCTAGCTGGAGAAACTGGTAGATTGGTAAATTCACACCAAGGAGGTGTTGATAAAACCACATGCTAAGGGGAATCTAAAGCTGCATTCACTATTGGTTGATTCTAATTCTTTTTATTATCAATTTTGACCTGATATGGGAATTTGCTATTACTCTTGTTTGTTGTGTTTTGGATGCTTATATACTAGAGTTTGCCAATTGAAATGAGTTTTAATTTTCTTTCCTTTAATGTATGACATAATTCAATGAATAAAGATAATTTTTTTGAATATAATTGATTCATGAAATGATGGTAAAATGATCTATTTGAAGAGATCCTATAACTCTTGATCTACCATGGGGCTAGTCATCTTAGCTAGGATTGTCTTATATCGAAGCACATAGTCTGTGAGATGCTCATTTGATTTATATTTTTTTGCCCAATTTGTTCATAAGAGACCTTATCACCAATGTTGATACTAAAATATGATAGGAACATGTTAGGTAAAGGATTGAATACATTCACTGAATGATTTGGTAGACTATAGAACCATTGTAAAGTATAATCCTTTAGACTCCATGGAAATAGCTTGGTAAGTAGCTAGTCATTTGGTACATAATCTAGGCATGCTATAAATAATCTCTCAAATATGTCTCTGGCTCACCTTTGACATCATAAAGAGTAAGCTTAAGTTGAACAAAACCTTGTGAAAAGGGTGTATAATCAATGTGATGTACCAATGGTGTATGTAGAAGAGAAAAAGAATCCAAAGCCTACCCAGGTTTAGTGGTACATTGCTCAATATGTATCACCTTTGAATGAAGAGATCTTATATCTTGTACAAGGGATACCACATTAGGAGATAGGGATGTACTAGTTGTAGCTAGTGGCATAGGGGTAGGTTGGACTGCTATAGGGGGTTGTTGAGACACAGTTGCCCCCATAGGGTCATTTTTAACTAGTTGCTCTGTGGTTTGATAAAATTGACCATTGTTTGTTCTTTTTTGTTCCTCTTGTAATATTTTAAGCATGTCATCTTGCATGTTAGGGTGTTTGGTTAAGTTTTTTGAATTTATATTTTCTTAGTTTCATCAAAACCAATGTATTGGGCCATTGTTAAAGTAGAAAAATAATTTGAGAAGTGGTTGAATTTTTTGCAATAATTTGCTATAGGCCAAGTTTTAGAAAAGGAAAATATTGAATATAGGAAATGTAGAATCCTAAAAAAAGTAACTAAAAATTTCATGAAAAGGATATGAAGTGCACAATCATGTAAGGTGATACCTCAAGAAGCAATGGGACTTAGTATATGCAATTAGTTTTTTGAGAGAAATAAATTTTTGAAAATTAGTAATAATTTTTTAAATTTGAAGTGGTTTTCTGATTTTAATATGCAACTAAAATTTCAAAAAATGATTTGAAAATTATTAGGAGCTAGTTGATGTAACTAGGGTTTGAAATATATCTATTTTAAAATTTACTACAAATTTTTAAAATTTGAAAGGAATTATTTATTTATATGTACAAGCAAAAAATCAAGAAATTATTGGATTAATGCTAGAAAGTTATTAGGAGTTAGTTGATGCAACTAGGGTTTGAAATAAATTTATTTTAAAATTTACTATAAAATTTTAAAATTTGAGAGGAAATATTTATTTTAATATTCAAGAAAAAATTCATAACTTAATTTGAAAATTAGCTAGGAATTTACCCTAGGGTTTGTAGGCTTTTATGTGGAATTCAATGTAAGTCAAGTTCACCAAATGATTTATTATTTTTAGGAAATTAGATGTTTAATTCCTAAATAATAAATAGGTCTAAGTAGATAAAATCATTAAATAATATAAAATAATTAGGCTACTCTTTTGAGAAATTTGAATGTAGTTAGGGCTTTTCTAAAAATAGTAGTGAGAGAGAGAAAATTAAACTTATTTGATTATGTGTTGTTTCGACCAAGACAAGGTCTAGAAATTTGTATGTAGGCTTGTGAGACTATCACAAATAGGAATCTAGAGTTCATTTCTTGATTGAATAAGAGCACTAAAAGAGTGACACCTTGGGTTTTGGTGATGTAGTCCTATATTGGTACTATTATCTTGGTCATCTAAGATGTATAGATTTTGTGTCAGGTCTGTGTGACCCTGCCTATGAAATTTTGAAGCCTTAAAGTCCACAGAGATAGATGTGTACTTGATTTAGTCTTCAATACCCTAGGTCCTCTTTGTGATTGAAATTGAATGTTAAGTTTGGATAAAGGTGAGGAGTGGTTAGTGTGTAAAGGATATGCTGGACACACTTCACACCCCATGTGTGGACATGTGACCTGCATATCAATACTCTAAGGAGGGATCAACCTATATGTAGTTCTCCCATTGAAGTGATTGGTGCAATAGTGTGATGAAAATCCAAGTAAATGAAAAAATGGATGTACTTGGAATGACTAGGGACTAGTGTAAAGGTTTGAATATTTTTGAAATACAATTAGATGGATGTATCTAATTAATAGGGAAAAGTGCTTGAAGGGTGTTGCTTGTACTTTTGTTTATTTCTTGTAAATGAGTGGCAAACCTTCTAAATGGACATTGAATGCTATTTTATAGGAGATTTAATGATTTTGAGTTAAATTAATTCATGTTAGGCTGACATGAATTATGATAAGGATTCATAATTAAATGACCAATAGAAGCCAAAAACCACTTGGACGATAATGCCAAAAATAAGACACCCTAGGTTTCAATGCTATAATCCGTGTTTGGGTACTATTATGCATGGTTGGCAAGATGTAAGGGGATGGATTTAGCATGGAAAGAGAAATATGGGTCTACAAGGGTTTAGTCTAGGAGGCTATGGATGATTAGGAATAAGTGAAAACATGCCTATGAGGGTCATGAGAGCAAGCAATATGGACCTATGGATTAGGTGTCATTAGCCACACTTAAGTCACCAAATTTGAAATTTTATATGACTAGAAAAACCTACAACTCACATTTATTTAAAATGAGTGTATATTCACCCAAAAGTGTATGCACATGTAAATATATAAAAAAAACATGTAAATTTCATTCTTGTAAAATGAGTGAAATTCCTAAAAAATTAGTGAATATCTATTTGATATTTGAAGCCATAATAAATGTTTTAATACTATAAATTAAACCATAATTTTAATTTACTATTCTTTTACTATTAAATCTATATGAAAAAATGACTAGTATTGTCCTCTTTTCATATGAGGTATGTATCTTGCATGTTACTTATCTAAAAGTAATAGAGTTAACTATATTATGTTCTGTAAAACATGTAATCATATAGATTCATGTCAACATACTCAATGAACATAGGAAACATGCAATATAAGACACATGAGGTCATGTGAAGATAAATATAATATTTTTACATGCATTAGTAACCATTTCATTGTGTAAGTAATGAGTGAGAAAAATAGTAAAGGTTAATGATATTAATCATGGAAACGCAAAAACAAGGAACAAATCATGATATGGATCATGATACCATAAACATAACAAACTCCATAAGCTAAACAAACAATCCTAGATTAATCAACTGATAAGCATGCAACCATGGCCATTTATGCACACATTAAAAACACACACAATAGCACTCAATATCACACAAAATTCCAAGTGAGACATATAATTGACATAAAAATGTCACACACACAATGCCATGGGATGAAAATAATTCACAATAAAATGTCGCACACATAAGGTCAAGGGCCATATACTATGGACAATTAATGTCACATAAATAAATCTAATTTCCAAAAAGAATAAACAAGTGAAAATAAACAATATGAATGAAGCATATAACAAGTCAACTAATCTATACGAAGAATGCATGAAAATGCCACATCATAGAAAAATAAAATATTCATTGACTTTAACATTGAAAATAGTATGAGTAACATTCAATATGTGTAAACAATAATTGTATCTCATTATGATAAATGGAATGGTCATAGAAAGATATACCATGTATCAATTGAACTTATAGAATAAGATTGCTTGAGAATTGGCATGGCCGCTAGGTATAAGAATGTCAAGATATATTCATCCATGTATCATGTGTATGTATATGTTCTACATCTCACCTATATTTCATGAAATTCATGTGCATATAAAATAAAATATGCAATCTGACATACATGCAATAAATAATGTATATGATTAATGTAACTAAAAACATGTAATACTTTGCTCTCAATTTATGATTTTTAAAATGTTTTGTTATTTTAGTATATTTGAACTATTTGAAAACTTGGCATACATTTATATAATCAAGAAAATCCAATTAGTAAGGATTTGAAAATAGAATAATGGGAAAGATCCAAAAAAATACATATGTTAAGGCATAATGTACACCATATGTAATAACATGTAAATGTGGATTAATTGAAGCCATATTTTGTGTACTTAATGATATGATATAATGCATATAGGTTAAGGGAGATCTCAATAGGTAGCATGCATTTCCATTAGCTAGTTATATGAGTCTAATATATCAGGACAAATGACTAACTTATGAAATTAATACATTCGTTCAATGAGTAGGCCTACATTTTTAGTATGATTTTGCTCATCCATTATTCATAATATATGTTTATACACGTGAGATGAATATAATTGTAAATAATATCATGCAAATTTTTAGTTTTCTACTTGTTATAATGATACTAGAGGTGTCTCCCTTAAAGTGGAATTATGATTTTTTTGCTTCCTTAAGGACTATTGTATGGGATTTCCCTACACTAAGGGTGTTATTCTATTTTTGAATAAATATTACATATTTATGGATCTTGGACCACCAATATTTTTTCTGTTGTGTTGATCTACATTATATTATGCATAATTGAATTATTCATCTCTTGTATATATACCTCTATTACTAATAATGAATGGGTAAGTTCATCCCAATGTAGACAAAATCATTACCCAATGTACTAATTCCATAGATTATTCATTTATTTCAATATATTAAACCCATACAACAAACTAAAGTTGATGTGTGACACTTGTCCCTATATACAACAACCCATATATACATAAATATATTATATCCCTAGGTAAATAGTTGTAAGTAATATGCACCCACTATATATTTTAATCAAAAGAATGTAAATTAATAGAGAATAAGGAGAAAATAATAGGCATACGTATAGTGGGAAATAGTTGATTTATGATCATGTAAAATGTATATACAAGTTTATGTAATTATTTCATCTCAATTTAAGTCATAATATTTATAGGTAGTCATTAGTTAGGATATCCAATTTATTATGATAGAAATAATGTGCAATGGCATGAAAATATTGTAAAATGTGTGTGTGTGTGTGTGTCTATATATATAACTTTCATTATATAATTTTAAATATGTAGTAAAATGTATACTATGTGTTGATATTTTATTATTAGTTGTATTATATTTGGTATCCTATGTTTTAGTTTCCTTTGTAGAATAATTATAAATTTGATAAATGGAAATTAACTTATTTTATTGTTCTGAAGAAGATTCATCCTTTTCAATGGAAATAGTTTTTAATTTATGATCGAATGTAAGATAAACATTATTCTTATAAAGGGAATTATCTAAATCATCAACTCACTAAGGATAATGAACTTTAAATTCCACCTATATATCTCAACATGGTTTCCATTATTAATGGGTCAACATATACATTGAGAATAAAGTATAAAATTTAAATGGTGCCAATTAGGTCTAAAGATGAATATTATGAAACTAAAATTTTGTAAATAAATGCACTATTATTTTTAAAAGTGTTTAAAAATATTACAACATAAGATATGTGCTTATACCCAACAACAAGTTATCCCTAACATTGAATAACCATGCAAAAATTAGGGTGTTCAAAAGACAAGTGCAAATTGGTTAAGGCACTACAAAGAAAACATTTGAGAAAGACTGAAATAAATCACGAAATACAAAGTGGCTCGACATAAGATAGAGGAAAGGTGACAAAGGAAGACTTAAATACACATTTATATAAATGGAGAACCCAAATTCAACTATAGTTGCTAGTGCTACTCAAAGTTTAACATAAGGGAAAAGTAATATGTAGAATCTAGTTCATAGAGAAACGAAGACAAAAGACCCATATTATAAAAGGATTGAATTAAATAATTTTTATGTATAAATAATATAATGGATTGAATGAGGACTCAATTATCCAAAACAAGTCTTGACTATTGAAATCACATATAATCATATTCCACATGTTTCAATTATGTGGGCCACTTTATGAACAATTTTTATAAAAATTTCTTAAGAATATCATGAGGTGAATGTTGTGTTGATGATTATGAAAACATGTGAAGAAATAAACCAATCCATAATCAATAACTATAATAGGGTAAGTGTTAAAGGACATACACATGGAGAAGGAACCATTGCTAGTACAAGTTCATACAAAGACACATCAAGGCATGATAAGAATTGTATGTGTGTGAATAGGATTACATAATTAAAACATAGACAAGAATAACACATTTTATTATTATTATTATTATTATTATTATTATTATTATTATTATTATTATTATTATTATTATTATTATTATTATTATTTTTATTTATTTATTTATGTCCATATTTGAATAATAAGTTTAAGCATGAGCAATCACATTGAGAAATCCCCATATTATTTTATTTTTGGTACATTCTAATGAAACAATGTATACATTATGCACAAAACATGTAAAAAAAGATATTATGAATAACCATCATTCGATCACTATATTAATCTCTAATATTTTATAGCTCTTATCAATTACATTTGATCACTATTTAAAGAGCTTATAAAGGCTTTGTCACTACACATTATATCATTTCATTTACTCCTTGCAGGGAGTCCTTTCATATTCTATAGTATTTTGATATGCATATATAAGCTAAATACATATAGAATGATATACATTGTATAAAATGAATTAAAATTATTTCTTCTAATAACACTTTCCCTGACTTAAATAATTATCTTGTTCAAAGTCAAAGTCATAGGAAGTGTGTCTATTGTCAAAGCTAGTGGAAGTGTCTGTGAAAATTTGGGTAGATTTGGTCCAAATCAATACTTGTAGTAGTCTTTCAAGGTGCCATTTATCAATTTTCACCTCTTCTACACTACATTAACTACCCTCTCTAGTTTTCAATAAGTTAGCCTAGATAAGAGGCCACACATTATGAGGTTTTAACAATCATGGACCTTTACCTAATGTTTATAAAATTTCAAACTTTAAAAATATTCATTTATTGTCAAAATGTAGCCCCATAATACCTCAATAAGAGATGGAAGCATTAAGTGCACTCATGGAACTAGAGTAGCATGTGAAGAAGGTAGAGTTGTTAATTTTTTTATTAAGGATGATGTTATTGAGGAGTCAACTACTCAAGGCATTTGATAAATTTGGTATACCTTTTTATCATACCTTATTAATTTATTATTTTGTAGCTTATGTGCAAGTTGGGTGGGTGAGATGAATTAAAGATCATTGATGATAAAAATGATGGAACTATCTAAATGTTATATATCTTAATTGAATTTATACTAATAAACAAGGACATATCACACCACTTTAATTATTGTTTGTAATAGAACATAACATTACATAATATTTTGGATGTATTTGCCTTTTGTGATGGTAATGGTAACCCTTTACTAATAAAGATGATGTTGAAAGTACTTCAACATTTTTTCCATTCGATCTCTATACTATTGAATCTATATTTCAATGAATGTGTTGTGAAGCATCTCATTCTACCATTTTTTCATTTTATTTAAGATAATGTTTCTTAGTAGAAGATACTCTTTTATCACATCATCCATTAGAGATAGAGTAGTTATATGATCCTGCATAGTTTTTGTGACTTTTTTCACCTTATATAAGTCTAGTTGAATGTCACACAATGTGTTCTCCATCTAATATTTCTAGTTAAAAATATTTTAATAAACTTAGGTGGATTTTTACATAGTAGTGCTTAAGTCTTGGTCAAACTATTATAAAATTTGAAATATGATCTATCTTTTTACCTTTATTATTCACCTAACACAATGATATTATATATTTTATACATAGCTATCAAATATTTTGTGAGTTTTGAGAGTAAGGTACTAAGTTATTTTTACATAAACATCACTTACTCATCCAAAACATGAGTTACCAATTTTGGACTCACGTCATCTATAACTTATCAATTCTAGGATAAGAAGGTATTCAAGTGTGTATTTTCCTACCTCATCTAGAAGTTTTATTTCTCTATATCAGTGGCCTTATGTGGTATGGAGTTTTGAAATGAAACTTCTCCATAAATCTTATTTTGTCGTGGTAGTTAGGTCACATCAAGTTACACATCTTAAATTTGTATCGTCAAAGAAGATGAGGTCATAAAATTTGTGGTTGGGTCTAATTAGTGCTAAATTCATACAACTTAGAGTGTGAAGGTTATCCATCGTAGGGTTGGGGCTTTGATTTCCAATAACCATTTTTGGTTTTGACATTGTTCTTAAGACTCGCCTTCTTGTTCACATATAAGTGTTGATCCTGAGGTTTATAATATGATCAAAGGATGAGGTAATACATAATTAGTTTTTGTTTACGTTCTTATACCATTAACTTCTTAGGTTTCTCTAAATACATGCCCTTATTATAATCATATGTGATTTCAGCCTTCTTGTTTATCTCCACTACCTCTTTTTCCTTGGTAGGTACCTCTGCTTGTTCCTTTGTTACTTATTATAATTTATATGCAGCATCCTTAAAAAATTAATCTTTAACATTTATTGTATACTCATATTCCTACTTTGATAGAGCTTTCCTTTTTTCCTCATTGTCTTACTTGGTTGTTGCATCAACCTAGACCTTCTTATTTTACATTTCTTGTGATTCCTTCTCTTCTTACTACTTTTTTCTATCAACTTCTTCTTTTTTTTATTTCTTCTTATAATCCTTTACTTATTATTATCCTTTATTTATTATTTATTATTATTATATGTAGGTTATTCTTATAATGCGTTGTCCTCTTCCTCTTTCTTCCTCACAACTTTTTTTTATATTTTCAAAAATGCTTGCACTTTTAAATTGATAATGCCCACTTCGGGTTGAGGTTGAATTTTTAATACACTACAAATTACTATGGGAAATTTTACTACTATTTATAGTATATAAATAAAATGATAGGGAAGGTGGTAGTGAAGGTATATTTGTCTACAATGGATCATGCTTAGGGGAACACTAAAGTCTTTATGTGCATAGACAAGACCAAAGTTTTATTATATCACTTTCCTTGGTGAGTATCCATAGTATTTACATGCCATGTTTCTTTCTCCTATTATTATTATTATTATTATTATTATTATTATTATTATTATTATTATTATTATTATTATTATTATTATTATTATTATTATTATTATTATTATTATTATTATTATTATTATTTCTCCTTCATATTAAACACCTACATAAAAGTTCCCATTTTATTTATAAATATTTAAAATGTCCTAGGATTTTGATCTTTGTATAGTTTGTGCATTATCATTTCCTAGGGATTTCCTTGTCATACTTTTGGTTTCCCTATTCCCACTTATTGGTGTGTCATTATGAGTCATTTCACCACTATAGTTTAGGATAATTAAATTTGTGTACTTTCCTAGAAAATATAGTTTATTTTTTGTTTAGTTTCCTCCTTCTCTATGATTGTATCCACAATGATGGACATTGGTGTGTAGTTGACAAGTACACATTACCTTATAAAATAATTATTTCTTCTCCACCTATTTGTAATATATGGCTATGCCTATGTCTTATATAATTAAATTGTATGCCTCTTACATGGTTACTCCTAGTTTCCTCAAATCATATTCTATGAAAATCCAAGGCATGAAATTGTTAGTGAGCCATGGGTTCATTATGTGAGTGCACTACTTGGGTGGATATTATTATATTTACATAATAACATTGATATTTCATTTATATGGTTGAGATAAAGTTGCAATAGGTATGGATTGAGAATGTTTTTGTGTTGGCACCCGTACTTTTTAGTGTTGTAATGGCTGATATGCACCTAGAGGAATAGATCATAAAGGTTTCAAAGTTATTTATAATATAGCTTATTTCCTTATAAAAAAGTTTTACACATCCACCATGGTGATAAAGAATGGTAGGGTAATGGGTGATTGTTTATCCAACAAATAAAGACATATTTACATGCCATAATCTACATTGGTTACCTTTTCATTCAGTGAGAGGTACTTTATAACATCAATGGGAACCCTATTTTGTGACATAATAAGCACTTTAAATTCAAGGAACCATTGATTTAAGTGGCTTAAATTTATGGGTACTACCTCTTCTAGTCTAGATAATATTTTGTAAGGTAGTCACAAGCCAAAAATATCCATCAGCTATGATAATACTATCAAGTTACCTCTATTGAGTAAATTAGAAAAGTAATACCAATAATTAGTATTAAAAAATATGTGATACACCCAAATGATCTAATGTATATTGGTAACTAGTGCAACCACCATGAAATATAGACAATTAAAATCTTCATGTAGTTAGAGGATGTAGTAAATAGTGTTGATGAACCCCATTATTTCATCTTCACACTTTAAGTGGTTCTCTAAAATCCCCTTCTAATGTAGTCAGATAACAATCAAATTATGATATCCTCTACTAAGTCAACATGGATTCCCCAATATCATCAATCATACATTTCTATTGTGTCTAAATTAATCAGAGAATTCTTGGATTTGTATGGTAGGATGGATTGCCTCAAGCTCAAAGTCATATTTTCCTCACCATATTTTTTTCCTTTATGTAGATAGTGTCATATTTGAGTAAGTGCACTGCCCCTTGATTAAACCTACTTAGAAAAGTCATCATCACTTCATATACATATCTAGAATTTGTAACCTTTTTCATTCACTCAATATATAGACCTTGTAATTGATGTTACATAGATAGGGCTCATGGGTTTTCATAAAAAATTATATCTAGTGAAAACAAAGATATCTCTACTACCTCTATGAAATCAAAGGATTCTGGGTCATGCTACCTTGTTTGGCTCAATGCGTATCTAATTCTAATCTCTTCCTTTTATGTGTCATTTAGAGTTATCAAAATATATTATCTAAACATTACCATTGTTCTATAGGCCATTATGAAATGGATATAACTCAAATATGTAATGTGAATAAATGTACGCTAAATTAGATGATTAAGATTTAAACCACATGGAACTATTATTTTCAAAAGATTGCAATGGAATTTTTCTTTATATGCCCTCCCTCAAATAGAGCTTCACCCTTCCAGTTATTTGAAACTTTAAATTGAATGTTGATTATAAGTTTTCATGTTATTATTTTTTATTTTAAATGCCAATAGTCATTTTTATATTACATTAGGGTTTCACTAGATAGTCTCATTTCTTTGGCTAATGGGATTCTGTGATTTGATGCATCATCTTTTATTTTACGAACTTTATTTTATTATTCATTAAATGAGTTTGATATGCCAATATATTTTTTTAAATATGTAATATTTGAAGTGTTTCTTCATTAACCACTTTGGGAATGACCTCTTATTACCTTTAGTTTGAACCAATTTGGTTGGTTTATGTTCTTAGACTTCATTGATTGACATCATATTTACCTCTCTTCATGTTGCCTTTTAATTACTTTTCAACCTTCATTTTTTACTCTATGATTTTAACTTATATATTATTTTCAAAATTTGGATGATATATATATTGTATTGCACACCCTTACACTAGAAACCTAAAAAGGTACAAGAAATAGTAAATCAAAAATATTAACTATATGTTGTTAATCATCACCCACTTAGTTTTTAATAATGAGATTAATATATATCATTATCTATAAGTCTTAATATTTAAGCCATTTACACACCCTGGGAGGATGGTTCCTTCAAGGTCCTTAGCACTATCATTTCATGTCATGACACTTCATGGATGACATATGGTCCTTTACATCAAATACATAATTTACCTAGATGTTCACAAAATCTAATTTCATAAAATAATACCATCTAGTCTAGTTAAAACTCTTTAGATCATAGATTATGATCATGCCTTTTTTAATCAGGTTATTTATTTATTGTGTCTAATTTTCTCTTTACCTCATTTATTCTATTTGAGTTAGGTCTAGAAATATTTTTCAATGTAAATCCTTATCTCCCAGTTGCATTAACAATGTGATTCAGAGGATGTGAAATATATATTCCATTTTCATATTTGATTTTATTCAATGGACCATTTGGAAAGGCATAAACCCTATCACACATTTGTAATTAGTCACATATGCGAATAGGACTACATTAATTTTATCCTCCCAATCGTCTCTCTTTACATTGAATATTTTTATAACTACATAATCAAGGACTTTCAAGGATGATTTTATCTAACCATAGGCTTGATAGTGATAATTAGTGATCTTATGAGTTGATATCATAAATTCCTTTTTCCTGGTCTTAATAGTGTTATTTAAGAAATTTATGCCTATGTTTTTAAATAATTTCACTTAACAACCAACCTCATTATGATGTTATGATACAAAGATTTGGTCACAACTTTTGTACCCATTTTCTTATGTAATTTATCATAATAATTATATATGAGGGTTGACTATGTTTTTTGAGTGGACTAATAAGTCCTACAAAGTTAGCTACTATTTATTCAAGTGGATATCCTACTATAATTGAATTGAATGTCACTTCATAACTTTGATTTATAATTCATATATTTTTTATAAACATCTTAGAGCTTTATGATTATATGTGCATCATAAAATAGGTTAGGCCTCCATAGACAAGTTTTTAATATTTTCCTCTCAATTGCTTTGCTTGGAAGTGTCCTCTTGTGACATCATGATGTGTCTCTTCCAAAAATTTTGGTGTCTCATTATCCAAGTCTATTTTATGTAACACAACACCCTTACCCATATTATATAGAGTTAAATTTATAATATTGAATGGTATGGCTCATGTGGATAATTAGATTCTATCTTTATCATCATAGTGTACATGAAAAATTCTTTGTTTAGTAAATTGGTTATGTCCTCCATTTTCTATAGAATCATAGAGATTCTAAATGAGTGCACATCTAGTGATTCATTTTAGAATTATTATGGATACTCACAATTGATTATTTATCTCAGTTTATTTGGTCTCACATCTTCTCTTCTATGATAAATATCAATCTCAATTTGGAATTCTTGGAATAACATTAGCCACCTAGATATCCTTCCACCTAACATGGGATTACTCACTAGATATAATACAACTTAGTGGTCTATAAATAGTTCAAATAGTGTTGTATGATATAATCCCTAAATTTTTTAGTGTAAACACCATAGATAGGGCCTCGCTCTATGTAATAGTGCAATTCTCTTATGTTAGTGACAATTTAATACTTACAAAGTGAATGGGTTAATATAAACCTCTGACTCCTTACTAAGCCAATACAATTGATAATATGATTTTAGAATAATGTACATGCACATGAAATGGATTAATCAATTAGTAAATATTAATATTGAATTTTTAATGGATATCTAGTTAAAATCCATAAAATATGTCTAACACTCAACATTCCAATCAAAATATGTATCATTATACAGTGGTCTATACAATGGAGTGGATATAGATGTGTACCCTATTATTAAATTATGGTAGTATCCAATATGCCCCAAGAATAATTTCACTTTTATAGAGCTTAAAGGATATGGCATGCTACACAAGGACTAAAATTTTGACTTTATCAACCAAAATACCATCATTGCATACTCTACGACCCAAGAGAACATGAAACAGTGTAAAGAAAAAGCACATTTTAAAATTCCAATTGACACATAGATCATGACATCATTGTAACATGTGTCACAATTTGTATATGTGTTCTTTACATAAATATGATACAACCCAATCATCAATATAAATTTATATAAAATCATTGATGAAATATTTAAACATAGTGACCACAACCCAAGTGTCAAAAATAATAGCATTACTCAAATCAAGTGACATCACCTTGTAAAAAAAGGAGCCCTATTCCATTACAAAGGTTATTTTATCATGATATTTAGTTGTGATAGATATTTGATGGTATCCACTAAATCCATATGTAAATTAATAGACTTCATGTCTTGAATCTAACTCTAGGACATTGTCTTTTAATGTAATTGGAAATGAATCATTAACACAAGCATCATTCAATGTCATGTACTCTTCAAATATTTAGATCTCCCAATAATTGTTTGTTTGAACCACCATTGCATGTATGAGTATGCTTTTCCTACTAGATAAAGAATCTTTAATATCCTTTCCCCTTTGACATTGTAAGTTTTATAAATCTCCCTATGACAAGTTTACTTGGAAAAAAATTGGTTTCCGCACATTACTTATCACTCCTACCCTTGTTAAAATTCTATTCTTTTTTAATGAAAAAAGTGATTGGAAATATTTTGACTCTGTCAAACCCTATTTAAAATGGATTATATATTGTTTTCACCATAGTATTTCCTTTAATGACCGTGACCTCAGTGTTATATGACAAATACTACTCTACTTATTTAAAAGTTGTATAGTATGAAATCATTAAGACTTTTCAAGAAAATAATTCAAACTATAAAGGATTTGGTCTCAAATCATGATTGGATTCATTGTATTTTTATAAAATTAAAATTATATTTAAACAATTTGGACATACCCATCATTATTATATTATATAATAAATTTAATATATTATGCTTCAAAAATTCATGTTTGCAATCTCCACATTATTGTTGGAAATATTAGATACAAAAATGTGATAGTCATTTCAATAACAACTCCCCAGGCCTCCTATATTAAGTCATGAGGCCATTCTTTTTAACTCTGAGTAACATCAATGGGCTTTAGAATTTTAATTCCTCTTCTAGGACTTGTCTTTCCTAAATAAACATGATATAAATTATTGATTTTGAGCCCAATCTTACATATTTTATGTCTTATTTGATTTATCAAGGACTAACTCGTGGAGAGCACCTTTATCATTATAGACTTTCTCAATGCGAGTTTCTAACCTTTTATAGAAATGACTCCTTCGAATAGATATTTTAGACATGTACCAT
Organism: Torreya grandis; assembly: GCA_037957365.1. Classification (NCBI taxonomy): domain Eukaryota; kingdom Viridiplantae; phylum Streptophyta; class Pinopsida; order Cupressales; family Taxaceae; genus Torreya; species Torreya grandis. The sequence goes on from JARHVA010009044.1 coordinate 282,394, forward strand.
AGATCAACATATTTTATAATGGATATATAGTCTACTTCAACTCGTCAATCTATACCCTTTCTTATGTAATTTGGTTACCTTTGCAAAATTTTCAAATTGGGTGAAATATATAGATTTTATATGGAAATTTTTAGAGATGCTATTTTTTTGAATTATGGAAAGCTAATAACTCCAATATTTTTTAAAATTAATATGTGTCTTTGTATTCAAAATAACTGATAAGGTGTCTTTTATATATTCATATTTATGTAGAATCAACCCAGGATTAAAAGATGTCCATGAAATTTAGGAATCTACAGAATCTACTTGAACACTAGTAATCATGGTCTTATACATAGATGACATGTTAATTTTTTTTAATAAATAAAATTTAGTCATGTTAAGTCTAAATTATCACCTTAGTTTGACATGAAGGATCTAGGTGATACAAAATGAATTTTCGGAATAGAAATTAGAACAAATAGTATAAATAAAAAACTATAGTTAAATCAAATAAAATATATCAACATGTTTTTGTAAAGGTTTAGGATATAGGAAAGTAAATATGTGATTAATAATTTTCTATTTGGTGAAAAAAAATATATAGGATATTATGCCTAGACAAAATAGGAAACTGAAGACATGTCTCTCATCCCACATGCTAGTGTTATTGGAAGTGTTATGTATACAATGGATTGCTAGACTTGATATTGATCTTGCAATGGGAGTAGTGAGAAAATTTATTTCATATTAGAGAAAGGAATTTTACACCATAGTTAATAGGATCTTTTGGTATTTATATCTGATGCTTGACTACGTAATTCACTATCATAGTAATCCTATTAAAAGTAAGATATCAAATCTACATGGATTTGTGGGTTCTAATTACACTAGAGATTTTGATTGTTAATGATTTGCAAGTGAATATGTGTTCAACTTATTCAATGTCTAGATTAGTAAATAACAATAAAGTGTTTATATATCCACCACATAGGTTGAATACATGGTTGATACTCATGTAAACAAAGAATCAATTTGGATTATTAGGTTGTTTCCCACTAGTGGGATCATTCAAAATGATGTAAGGATATATGGTGACAATCAGAGTGAATTTGTTTGGTAAATAATCCTAACTATCACTCTCAAACAAAATGACATTGATGTTCATTACTATTTTTTTTGGGAAATGGTTGAGGAGAAGAAAATACTATTGGAGAGTGTGGACATAGATAAGAATGTTTTTTATTCACATATGAAGGCTTTAAATCAACAAGTTTTCTTGGTGTACAAGATCAATTGTCATGGCTTCCCTTAACTACTAAAATTACCTGATTTTGAACCCATATGTAAATTTTTCAAAAAGTGAGAGAGTGTTAGACATTTATTATATACTTTAGCTATTATACATCTATTAGATAATGCATATCTATACATGATAATTTGGGTATAGGGAATTTTATTGTCTAGGGTTTGTGGGTAGGAGCCCTCAAGATTTTTTGATTTAAAACAAAGGCATATTTTTTTATCATGGAGGTATTTTTACCTATATTAATAATATGGGTAATGTTATGACCTGTACTTAAGCGGATATTGTTACAGGTTGTTTTCATGGACCATGGTTTTGGTACCCATAATATTATGAGATTGTTTAGGTAATTATCAAATGGCGTGGCTATGTATACTCTCACATACGGTAGGGGTAGATAAAAATGAGAATTATATTATTGTAGTTAAAGACATTGAAATTAATTATATAGTAAAGGAGTTTATTATGTTAAGTTTTTACATATAATTGTTCTAAACTGAAATCTTATGCACTTTTCAATGTTATGTGTGTGTTATTTATACTATTACAATTTAATATTAAATATTATGCTAATATCTCCTCTTGTATTGGTTTATAATAATTTTTATCCTCAGTTATTTGATTTCTACATACCTTTTCCTAGCAGGTTTCAGGTTTGTACCAAAATCCTTTCAACCATTAATGTCTATTACTATTTTTCTTAGGCCACATATAAAGATTTGTATAATAAATTACCAAAAATTATTATGGATTTTGTATAGTATAATTCTGATAATATTTAGATTTCCACACAGTTGTTAGGACATTTTTATCCTTCCTTGTGACAAAGGAGGAATGGGCAACTTTGATGTTTTGAAACAAAGCACTACTCTTTGTGCCTAGTGGGTATTTATGGAAATTGAAGGTAATATGATGCTTGAAAAATAGTTTCAAGTAAATCCATTTATGTAGGCACCCATTAAGGTAAATTTATTTGGAATAACATTAGTGTGCACACTATTATTCATTACCACTACCTCGATCAAGATAAAAGGGTTTTTTTATGTCCAAGAGAATTTGGAAAGCCTCTGAAGTTATTAAGATAGAATGGTTTGGAGATGGTTTTCAAATTAATATTTATTTTAATAACCAAAATATCTATTGGTGACTTGTTATGACTAATAATAGTATTATTTTAGCAAATATACTAGATATAAAATCTCTACATTTAAAAATAAAATAAAAATTAGCATGGTTAATGATTTGATTTTCTCTCAATATTGGAACCCATGTCACTTGATAAACAAAAAATATAAGTTACTTATTAATCTCTTACCTTCTATTATTTACATTCAATAATCGATACCTGATGTCATGCTACATAAAATGGGATTATAACCTCCATGTGCATTATGGAAGGATTAGATGTGGAATTGTGATATTGATTGTATAAATTATTCTCTTGGTCAAACTTACCAAATCATGATCTCATTTTATTCTACTCTAGATAAGATAAATAAGTGATGGAATTAAATTATTTCCCAAAAACTTGGCTTCCCAAATTTAACATAATATTGTATGCCTAGATTGAACCCAAACTTGCACATTTATTTGGGTGTTTAGGATGGTAGGGAATTCCTCTTGATGAGTACCTCTTTCACATTTTGATTTCTTAGATAAAATTATCAACATGTTTTAGACCTAAATATTTCAAACATATATCATGGATGTGTCCAAGAGTTCTATTTTCTAGGCAATAGATCTAGAACCTTTTCTAACCTTTCTATTCAGAGATTTTACCTTAGTGAATGATTTATTGGGGGATAAATCTTAGTGCTCATCATATATTATTTTTCTATGGAACTTAATTAGGTTTTTATTTTATTTCGATTATAGAAATCTAAAAAATTAGATATTTTAAAGAATATAGAATCAGTTTAAAATTCTCTATTAATGCCAAAGTGATTGTTATTCCATCCATTCTTCAAAAATCCAAGCTTAAGTTGTAAAGGTGATGCTCGATTGTAGGATTTACACGAAACTCTAAACCATTATGGGAGTGTTCCATACAATATGAGTAGGTTCTCATCCATTGCCCTCTAATCTAAGTAGGAATCCATTATGGTAAATTAAGTTGAAATAACATTGGTTTGCATACTATCATTCATTACCATTACCCTCATCAATCTATAAGGTTATTTTGTGTCCAATATAATTTAGAAATCCTTTGAAGCCATTAATTTTTTTCTAACATGGGTTGGTGATGGTTTTCACACTAACCTCTATTTTTTTAACCATATAATCTAGTGGTGACTTATTATGACCAATAATAATCTTGTGTCAAATATGGTAAGTGTAAATGCTATACATATATTTAAAAATAATAATTAACATGATTAATTTGATTTGATTTCATCTCAAGGTTAGAATCCACATAACTTGCTAAAAATAAATATAAGTTTATTAATAAGGACTTATCTTTTTATTTTGTCAATTCGTGACTCAATACTTAATGTCATGCTACACAAAATGGGTTTACAAACACCATGTGCATGGTGGAAGAACTAAGGGTGGAATTGTGATACTGATTGTATAAATTTTTCTCTTGGTTACATTTACCAAATCATGAGCCCATTTTCATTTGATCTAGAAAAGATAAATAGGTGATGGAATTTAAATCACTTTCCCAAAACTTGGCTCGTTGCACCTAACATAATATTGAATGCCTAGCTTGGGTCCAAATTTGGACATTTCCTTTGGTGTTTTGGATATCATGGCATTCCTCTTGAGAAACACCTCTTGCACATTGGGATTGCTTAGTCGAAATGCTCGACCTAATTTATACCTAAGTCTTTCAAACATCTATTTCAATTGTCTCCAAGAGCTAAGTTTTATAGACAATGGATACAAAACCTTTTCCAGCCTTTCCACCCATAACCTTTCTCTTGTTGAATGAATTTTTTGGGGGATAAAACTTAGTGGTCAGCATACATTGCTTTCCTATGGAAATTATTCACGGTATTATTATTTTTTAATTATAGAATATAAAAATTTAGCTATTTTTAAGAATAAAGAACCATATTTAAAATTATTTGTTAATGCCAAAGTGATTGTCATTCCATTTTTTCTTTATAGATCTAGGCCTAGGTTGAAAGAGATGATCAATTTGTAGGATTCAAAAGATATTATAAACATAAGGGGAGTGGTCCATATAGTATGAGTCGTATCCCATCCCCTGCCCTCCCCCTCCCTCTTGGCTCCCCCCTATAGCACCCAAGTGCCATGGGAGTTCCTCTCACAACCGAAATCACTTCTACACTCCTCCTTAGTGTGGGGTTGGAGTCTATCACTGTTGTGTGTAAGTTCCTCTGTTAGTTCATTGTGATGAAGCTCACTTGTGCATGGGGTGGTCAACTTGATAGATTTGATTAGCCACCCTTTGCTTGGGGTATCATAGTTTCATTGGTACCCCCTGAGATTAATTAGTATAGTTGAGTGGCCCCTGATCGTCCTTCAATTGAGCTTATATTTAGATTGTCCCATATCTTAATGATGATCTACATCCAACACCTTTTAAGGTTGTGACATATATTTGAGGATATGTCCCTTGCTATAATTGTGTTTGACTGTAATTTTGTAATTTGAGTTGTCATATTTTAGTGTGATAAAATTGTATTATAATTGATTGTACCCTTTTATATATTGTTGGATCCATTTTGGTGTTATAATTAGGTGTGTCCTTATTTTATTTTCAAAAGCAATTGGAATCCAATGCATAAAACAAAAGTTTAAATCGAAGGCATTTTTCTATTTGAATACCAAATTTCGTGATCCCATGCGAGCATGGACAATGGCACTTGTTTTGCGTCGGTAAATGGCTTCAGATTAAAAACAATTAGGGAGATCATAATTTGCTTTAACACGTAAAGATGCTCCAATTATCATATTGCAAATTTTAAATTAAAATCATCTCGCCTTTATGATACAGAAAATCATGTGAACATGTGCGACTGTGGACCAGAGCACTTGTTTTTGCGGATATGCATATAGCTTTATTTTAACGTGATTTATAAATAGGGTGGTACGATATTAAAGATTCACAAAAAAATATGTCCACATGCGGAAGATGATGCTTTAATTTTGTAGCGTAAAGCTTAAAAAGCAAATTCGACAGCGATCTCGAATGGACTCCCCTCTTCATCTTAAAGTGCCAACCTCATTTATATTGACATTCGTGCGTGCAGTGACTGCCAACGTGAATCATTTTAAGATGTGGTGTGTATTAGATTTGTTCTTGTGTTGTTCTGTTTTAGCTCGCAGACTCTACCCTTGTCTGTGGAGGACTGCTTCAGATATACGCGAGACTTACACGATGGAAGCTTTTACACAACACATCATCTTACAAATTATGAAAATATCCCGTGGAATGATCTTACAGCAGTCTGCTCTCTCAACTAGGCTATGGTCTGCTCTACTCCTGGTTGCGCCTTCCACAAAATCTAGGTCACTGTATCCCCATATTAGTAGATGTTATTAGGCATTTGGATTTAGACAAATAAGATTACAGTGGTTAAACGATGGTTACGGCGCTGCCCGTCATTTAGTGCTATGAGTGATATGGTGTTATTTAAGCGTCGAACATGAGTATGTAATTTTTATTTTTTTTCAAATGTTTGATTCAATGAAGAATAATTCGGAAATGTAATATTTAACCAAAGGTTGTTATAGGAGGATTAAAATCGGTGTTAAATTAGGGAAAGTTTAGCCTATTTCCACATTTAAGGTTTTAGTCCGTGTTGTCTATTAATTAGAGCACTCTTATGAATGTGAAATGTTGATATTCCAAAATATATTATGTAACGGTAGATTTTGTGCTAAGGATTTTTTATTTATTTACTTATTTTTAATTGGGATTTTTTTTTTTAAAAAAAAAAATTAATAAAAAATGAATATAATACAATGTTTGTCATAAAAAAAAAGATTGAGAAAAAATACAGTCAAAAAAGTCGATGTTATATCGGGGTAAGCTCAAAGAAAATAGTTAAATCACACTATCAAAATAATAGTACAACATAACTGTAAGTGTTAATCAATAAAAAGGGATATAAAACAAAACACATAACCCAAAGCCATTAAGTAATATCAAAAAAATGGCAGCTAGAGGAGGTAGAGGTGGGAAACTATCAAACTTTTCCCTTCAACCACTAGTGCTCAAAGGATCTATAGTATCAGGAATGGGCTTCCACCCATTAAGTTGTTATTTTTATTCAGTATCTTCCACCTGCTAAGAGGGGTTAATAGCAAGAGCAAGGTAATTAAATTTGCCCTGGGGAAGATCCCCCTCAATTGCTATTATCGTTGTGGCCAAGCTAGTAAAAAATGACACCCATAGGAGGAGGTCATGGACATTGATGATGGGGATACACACTTTATTTACTTATTGAGCACCGACACCAAAATTGTTGGGCTCAACCCTATGAGGGCAATCGAAGGTGTGGAAGATCTAGAGGCTCATGATTGACAACACATGAAGCACTCTCCTATCTAGAAGGGTTTGGACTTGTGCCACTTTTAGACAAATCTTATTCATCTTAACTTGAATTTGGAGAAAAACATTTGAAAATATAGAAAGTTTGTTAGTCCTAGAAGAAACACTTTCAATGTATTCATTATTAAAAATAGCAATTTTTTTATATTTACATATATGAAATAGGATATCAGCATGAAAAAATATGCCAAAAATTATTATATATTGTAGTTAACACAGTCGAGTCCCCAAGATGAACCATTTTCTAGGTGAATAATTTTGAAGAAAGGGCTCAAAAAGGGTTTATATATATTTCCAAGCTAATTGGATATAAGGGATAAACTAGAATAAATGCTTTAAAGTCTCACCCTAATGACAAGCAACACAAATTAGATTGGAGACCCTATAGTGCTTAAGATAGTCTACAACTGATAACCTTGATAAAAAGTACCCAAAAGAAAATGAACCTTTTTGAGCATAACGTGAAATTTCCACAGAATAGTGATCCTTCAATCTTAAACAACATTCTGAGACCTTAACTTCCACTGGTGGTTAAGGGTTTTAGTCTGAATATGTTGTTGAGCTAGGATTTGATATCCAATTGGGGCTTATATTTGTATAAAAAAGTGGTGTTATGCTAATGATAGCCTTTCCACCAAGGGAATCTAGTAGAAACATTAATTTTATGTAGAAATTCCTCAAGGATGGAGTTTTGAGTTTCTTATATCAAATCTGCATTCCTAGGGTTGAGATAGTATTGAGTCTCAACATATCTAATGGGAGCAATTTTCAATAAGTTTTGTATAAAATGTCCCAAATGGTTTTGATACCTTTTTTGCAGACTCGGAGCCCTTTAATTTGGAGAAATATGGAAAATGATTCATTAAAATAAATTAGGATATGTGACCACCAAAAAGAATGAGAAGTAACCAAAAGATCATATTTGAAACCATCCCCTATCCAAATAAAACAAAGATTGAGATTTGAGATATTTTACTTTATCTACATTTCATATATATTATAAAGTATTATAACTAATAAGTATATGTAATGATGAAATTATATTAACACATTATCCACAAAAATAAAAATAATTGAGGAAACAATATCTTATATCTTAAACATTAATAATAATTAAATCTATAAAAATAATATCTATTTACCATTGTTTTAAAGGATTGAACATTTACCCCACATTATTCTTTGTCACCTTTTTTGTCAACAATGTTGTTTGTGTTAATTTGATAAGTAGATAATTATAAGATTTAGTGTTTGAGGGTTGTAAGTCAAATATAGGTAAATGAAAATGTACCAAAGATTTAGTAAATATGATTTTAATATCACAAAATATTGGAAAGTGTTTTGTTGAATTAAACAATTGTATGGTATTTATAATATTGACTATATAGAAGAAACAATGAGATATTTGTAATAGAGATTTAAGGAACATAATTCTAATATAAATTATGACTGCATCAAATTTGTAACTCATGCCCACACCACTTTTCTTCATTGTATAATTAAAACATAGATTGCTATAAATGAACCACATTTTATGAAAAGGAAGAGGCAATATAGATTATAATGCAACCTAGCAATCTCAAGAGCTATGACTGCTTTGAATGAATTTCTTATTGATGGGTGTATATAATATGTAAAAAGACTTAATTTATCCCAATTTAAAATTATGGAGAGTGAATGATTGAAGCATTTTTCATTAATATCAAAATAAAACAAATATTGGTATAAATGATCCACATTTTATGAAAAAGAAAATTGAAGAGGAAATACAAATTCTAAAGCATTACAACAATTTCAAGAGATATGATGGTCATTATCAAAATTTTAGATACCATAGATGATTTTAATGAAAAAAACATGCCTCTCCAGTCTTCACCTTGGGTTTAAGGTATTTTTGACAAGTTTAAGGTAAGGGTCATCCTAATATCATGCTTGTCTAGTCATAGTGTGTCCTGGTCGAAGGAGTTCAAAGAGGGTAAAGGGTTGAGATAAATTTTTCATTCCATGTAGTCCAAGTTATATTGATTTAATTTGTTCCATGGTCCTTATAAATTCATTAAATGAATTCAAAATCTATTTCTAATCTTACAACTCACATTAAAATGTTTGTTTGATCATGTATAATATCCAAGAAATGAACATGGTAAGACGGTGAAAGGTTTAAAACATAAGGGAGTGGTTAACACATTATACCATATTTTTACATGTGTGAGGGAGGTAAATAACACCATTTGATTCATTTCATTTAGTTTCTATGCAAATAATGACAATTCTCAAGTAAAAAAGAGTGGTTTTCAAGAGTTACGTATAGGTTGTAGAGGGAAGACCACTACCAAAGACACATAAAAAAATCATGTAATCTATACAGGTTCAAATATATTAATTTTAGGAGGTTTTAAACTCAAATAAGGTAAAAACCTAATCATCTCTCTCATCACTCTCCTTGGTAGCTCCAAAAGGCAATTTAGTTTTTAGTTGGTATAAGCAGGAGAGAGCGATTTAGAAGCTCATATCTTGGGCATAGTATGGAGCCTTATGAATTTTCTATCTATGGTATTGGTTTATTTATTAATCCCCTTAACTCTATTAACAACTTCTAAGAGTGTAAGGGACTCACAATGTCTTATTCATCCAGGCAGGGTCCAGGTTTGCCTCTATTTATTCACTTTAGAACTTGATTGAATAAAATGGGTATGATGGGGTGATTTCAGGATCCAATCATATGTTATAGTGTTAATATAATCATGTACATCATCTTGAGAGGATTCTCTTGGTATAAAATTGGTTCCTCATTTTATGTTTGTATATACAATCATGAGAGCATGCATTCTAGATTTAGAAGAACCAGGTAAGAGGTTATCCAAAGATCTTGGTAGGAACCCCAAATAAGATAAATATTTCCTTATTCTTAAAAATAATCTCGTATCCTAATAAAATCACCCAAACTTCTGAAGAGTAATTTTAGAGATCATACTTTTTCACAGTCTCAAGTAATCATTTATAGGTCTGACTATTAAGACTCATCAAATGACCAAATCAGATATATGAGGTTCAAAAATGATATGAAGTTAATTTTGGTAAGGTAAAAATTTCTTTGTGATATAATAAATTCTCAATATACATCTACAATTATGTGCAACAAGTCTTATGCCCACCCACAGGTATGCAAACCTATCAATGGGCCTTTATGGCTCATAAGCCTATAAAATAAGGATCTACAAGTCTTGACAGAGCCAATAGATATTTATAATCAGCCCTATGATACATAAGCACATAATTAATTACTAGGAGCATC